>CM060963.1:4278176-4508176 GCA_030765045.1 Tenodera sinensis
AGAGTACTTACAGGCATACTAACACTTATGCATAGTTCAAATTACAAAAAAGTTGGCACATTTTGTGCACCGTACACTATTGCTAAGGAAATATTGTTCAGGAAATATTTATGTCTAGACCTACGTGTTTTGTGCAATGACCACAAAGGATGGAGATCTGCAATACAGTGCATAATATTTTTTAACATATAAACATAATTAAGTAAATTAATATATTTTGTACCTGCGGCCCAGAAAACTGACAGTTAATATGAAATATATAAGTGAGCTAAGCATTAATAAACAATATTTGGTACCTTAGAAATTTAGTATAGAACTATGAAAAATAAGTAAATAAGTTGAACTGTATAATGCTATTCCAAATGGTGGTAGTCTGTCGAGCAAAGTGCCCTGCCATAGTATTGGTTGAAATAAGAATTGCGCTTCTTTTAGATGTGGACACTGTGCCTCAGATGCACAGGAACATACCATATTTCATTGCATACGTTTATAAGTGGTGAAAGATGACCATGTTAACTTTGAGTGATTAGCATAGATGCTAACAGGAGTAATTCCTGCATTATGATGAACTCAGTGCAATGGGACAAAATAGACCTAGTTTAGCACATTTCAAAGTAAAGTTCACCATAATCCGAGAGCACAATCAGCTTATTGGAACAAAGAGAAAGGATGAAACAATGCTGCAAACAGGAAGTTTCACAACAGAATATTCGGAGCTAAACAGAAGAGTGAAGAGGGCAATAAGACACACAAGAATACAACCTCAGTCAAGCAAGATACATACTTGAAAGTTTGAAATCTATAAAAGAGTGAAGAAGATGCTGGGAAATAAATTCTGGATGATTAGTGCATAACGCAAAAGTAGCGAGGAAACAAGATCAAGATACGGAATAAACAAAGCTGCCACAAATTTTTATAACCAGATATATGACAGCAGCTCACTAATAATCCACAACACAAGTTGGAGGGGGAAGAAGATATACCACCAATATTGACTAGGGAAGTAGAAAATGTGAGAGCACAACTGAAAAGGTAAAACCCCAGGAGAAGATGGGATTGTAAATGAATGTTTGAAATGGGGAAAAGAAGAAATGACCAAGTATATAACAGAACTGTTTAATAAAGTAACAGAAACCAAAGAGATACATACACAATGGAAGACGAGTACAATAACCCTCATACATAAAAAGGGAAATAGAGACGACTTCAACCACTACAGGCTAATAAGCCTAATGTCAATTATAATATATTCTCAAGGATATACTTGCCAAGATAATAGATGTAAACCAAACGGAGGTACAGGCCACCTTCTGTGCAGGATACAGCACTATAGACCATCTACAAACAGTCTTCAAGAAGGCACAAGCATTTAATGCAAATATATACATCACATTTATTGATGTTGACTCGGTGGAGCATAGAGGCAACGAAAGCAATAGCCATACACCCAAAATATGACTGTTAGCCAAGATATACATGAGAAGCTGCACAAAAGTGAAGACTGAAATTGACAGGGACCCTTTTAGAATGACAACAGTCAGACAGGGAGACCCTTTATTTACATGCACCCTCGAGCTTGTGTTCAGGAAACTTGCCTCTTGAAATATGCAGATGGCATTGTGTTACTCTCCAACACTGTGGCAGAGCTCAAGCCAAGAAGCAAAGAAGTAGGTCTACAAATGAGTTCATCAAAGACCAAGCTAATGACCAATTCTGCAGATACCAATTATAGTAGATGGGGAGCCGATAGAATACTGTCGAGAATGCATTTATCTAGGTCAATCAGTCTATCTGAAAATAAGAACATAAAAATAAAAAGGAGAATTAGACTAGCCTGGAGTAATTTTGGAGTATGACATTTATTCCACCATTTGCTTATTGCTTAATCACATCTGCTTTAGGTACTTGAACCAATCAGATTGATTGATGGGCTAGCAACCATCTCGGTAGTATATTCTCTCCCAAGAACCTAACAGGTTGCAGCGAAATGGCTAAGTTGTGATTGCTTGTCTAAAAATGAAGGTGTGACCATTGTAATGGTGAAATACAGTACATTCCTGTGAGATCTGTAGAATGTGTATGTAATCAATGGCAAATGACCACCATTGCTGAATTATATGTGTATTTCATCCATGTACATTTTATATTTACCAATGTGGCATTTATTTTGAAAACAAAGGATTCATTTGTGTTTGGTTTGTTTTTAAGTATGAATGTCTTAAAATAAAAATAATTTAGTCCATGGAGAAAACATGACTTTGCAGTACATTTAGCATAAGAAAAAGTAAGTTTAGTTGCAAATCCAGATTGTTCCAGTTATTAGACATTATAATACTTTTATTGCAGCTAAACAGCCATTTAAGAGAGGTAGATTTACATTAAAATTGTTATATACATATAAATGACATATTTGCATATTCTCTGATAGATGCTGGTAGCGTTCACAAATCTGTCCACATAGTTAACATATCATAAGGTGAAAGCCATGTACTGCCATTCTCATATCGAAGTTGGCTGCTGGCCCCTGTCCCATAGAATTCCGGGGGTACTTCTTCCCATTTTCTTTCCAGTGATTTTAGTAGTTTCTCTGAGGCTCCTATGTTCTGAAGAGGTAACAAAGTTCTGAGGAATGTTTCTCTTGTGCAAGTTACTAGATATTGTCTCTCTGATTTAACACATCTTGTAAATTTACTCAGGATGGTATTAAATTGTACCTTGTCTGATGTTTTCCAAACTGAACTCCTTCACATTAGTTGAGTTTATCTCCTTCATTTTATCTGTGTTAAGTGTACGTAATTCCAAGAGAATCATTTTCAAAAAATTAAACTCAAGCATCATGTAAAATGTCTCGCATTGCGGAAATTTAAAAATTCTTGACTTTGAGGTTTAGAAAGTAACATGTTACACATTGTAATTATTTATAGAGGAAAAGTTTGAATATTTTTCTAGATTTAAGCTGTGGTGTTATGGGATTGTTCTCAAGATCTGAAATGCAATCATGTATTATGCTATCCAAACTTCATTCTCTATTTGCTTGTTCCTGCTCCTCATTTGAGCACTTACATGGAAAACAGCAGTTGGTTCCTGATTCTATGGTTAAAAAGTGGCATTCTTAGAAATTTTGGTATCAAGTATCCTTAAAGCTGTGTGTTGACAAACTGCAAGATGCACAGAAAATGTAGGATTGTTCGCTGTCAGTTGAAGTTGGACTTGTGCATGCTGTGGGGTGCAGCGCATAGTGGGATGAAATGTGTATTGGCATGTGGTAGAGTGTGAGGGAGGGTGTGTTTGTTGCAGAACCCTCCAGCCCATGATACTCGACCAGAACTACATAGCTCTGAAGACTCAGGTGATAAAGGCAGAAAGGAGAGTCCTGAAGGAGTTGGGCTTCTGTGTTCACGTCAAACATCCTCACAAGGTGAGTGAGTGGATTGACTGAACTGGACTAGACTAGACGACTTGTGCACTGCTGACATAAACACTAATGCTTCCTTTGTTTACAGATAATCGTCATGTACCTTCAAGTGCTTGGGTTTGAGAAGCATCAGAATCTCATGCAGTTGGCATGGTAAGTGGAATAACTACACATGGATAAAGTTGGTGCATGTGTGCATGATGTATGAAAAAAGAGACAATAGTGGTTTTATGTTTTAAGTGCGTACATTTTGTATGATGGACTTCGAGCTAACAGGGATGTTAAAAAACCTGTGGTTCATGCAGGCATTGATAGTAATTGTCTCTGAAGTGAGACTGCCTTTGTGGTTTACTGGGAAAACTATGAACTGGTTTGAGAATTCAATGTCATCCTGGCAGGTTGTCACAGTTTAATGGTAAGAGCACCAGCCTAGTAAGCGGAGGGTCTGTGATTCAAATCCCAACTGTGGCATTGAATTTTTAAGTTCCAGTTCTACCTCCCAAATGTAGTCATTCTTTATGCAGGTTTTTTGGATTGCCAGAACTGAGGCATTTTGTTGATTTCAGGAAAGAAGCACTAAGTGAAAATGAGCCATTGGGTGCTGAGGTGCCTGAAAAGGAACAACAGACAGAGGAATGGAATAGCTAAGCATATGATGTTTTTGTTACAGGAACTACATGAATGATTCACTGCGCACAGATGTGTTTGTGCGTTATCAACCTGAAACTGTAGCATGTGCTTGCATTTACCTCACCTCAAGGAAGTTAAATATTTCACTTCCAAAGTCTCCTGCGTGGTTCAGCATTTTCCGTGTTGCAGAGGAGGACATTCAGGATGTGTGCTACAAAATACTTAGGTTATACAAGAGACCCAAGGTTAGTATTCAGTGCCAGTGAGCATTGCTAGTGGTACAGGGTTCCAATATCAATTGTTTTGTGAACTACTAACTTGACCTATTTTAACCAAGGTTGATCTGAAAATACAAGTTTTGTGTTTGGCAAACTACTCCCAAAAAAATGTTACAAATGAGAGATGAAAGTAAATAAAATGCACACAAGAAAAGAAGTGAGCACTTGGACAGCCTTGCACCCTCAGGCAGTTTGTTTTGTTGCACAGTGTTTGTGAGATGTGTAGTAGCGCAATCTCTGGCCATGCTGTACTGGTGGAAGTGCAGGGTCGCTGCTAGCTCACACTGGACAGCCTTGCACCCTCAGGGATGTAGTGTAGTAACGTAATCTCTGGCCATGCTGTACTGGTGGAAGTGCAGGGTCGCTGCTAGCTCTGTCTAGTCACACTGGACAGCCTTGCACCCTCAGGGATGTTGTGTAGTAGCGTAATCTCTGGCCATGCTGTACTGGTGGAAGTGCAGGGTCGCTGCTAGCTCTGTCTAGTCACACTGGGCAGCCTTGCACCCTCAGGGATGTAGTGTAGCAGCGTAATCTCTGGCTGTGTCCTACTGGTGGAAGTGCAGAGTTGCTGCTAGCTCTGTCTAGTCACACTGGGCAGCCTTGCACCCTCAGGGATGTAGTGTAGCAGTGTAATCTCTGGCCATGCTGTACTGGTGGAAGTGCAGGGTCGCTGCTAGCTCTGTCTAGTCACACTGGGCAGCCTTGCACCCTCAGGGATGTAGTATAGCAGTGTAATCTCTGGCCATGCTGTACTGGTGGAAGTGCAGGGTCGCTGCTAGCTCACACTGGACAGCCTTGCACCCTCAGGGATGTAGTGTAGTAACGTAATCTCTGGCCATGCTGTACTGGTGGAAGTGCAGGGTCGCTGCTAGCTCTGTCTAGTCACACTGGACAGCCTTGCACCCTCAGGGATGTAGTGTAGTAACGTAATCTCTGGCCATGCTGTACTGGTGGAAGTGCAGGGTCGCTGCTAGCTCTGTCTAGTCACACTGGACAGCCTTGCACCCTCAGGGATGTAGTGTAGTAACGTAATCTCTGGCCATGCTGTACTGGTGGAAGTGCAGGGTCGCTGCTAGCTCTGTCTAGCTCACACTGGACAGCCTTGCACCCTCAGGGATGTAGTGTAGTAACGTAATCTCTGGCCATGCTGTACTGGTGGAAGTGGAGGGTCGCTGCTAGCTCTGTCTAGTCACACTGGACAGCCTTGCACCCTCAGGGATGTAGTGTAGTAACGTAATCTCTGGCCATGCTGTACTGATGGAAGTGCAGGGTCGCTGCTAGCTCTGTCTAGCTCACACTGGACAGCCTTGCACCCTCAGGGACGTAGTGTAGTAACGTAATCTCTGGCCATGCTGTACTGATGGAAGTGCAGGGTCGCTGCTAGCTCTGTCTAGTCACACTGGGCAGCCTTGCACCCTCAGGGATGTAGTGTAGCAGTGTAATCTCTGGCCATGCTGTACTGGTGGAAGTGCAGGGTCGCTGCTAGCTCACACTGGACAGCCTTGCACCCTCAGGGATGTAGTGTAGTAACGTAATCTCTGGCCATGCTGTACTGGTGGAAGTGCAGGGTCGCTGCTAGCTCTGTCTAGTCACACTGGACAGCCTTGCACCCTCAGGGATGTTGTGTAGTAGCGTAATCTCTGGCCATGCTGTACTGGTGGAAGTGCAGGGTCGCTGCTAGCTCTGTCTAGTCACACTGGGTAGCCTTGCACCCTCAGGGATGTAGTGTAGCAGTGTAATCTCTGGCCATGCTGTACTGGTGGAAGTGCAGGGTCGCTGCTAGCTCACACTGGACAGCCTTGCACCCTCAGGGATGTAGTATAGCAGCTTAATCTCTGGCCATGTCCTACTGGTGGAAGTGCAGGGTCGCTGCTAGCTCACACTGGACAGCCTTGCACCCTCAGGGATGTAGTGTAGCAGTGCAATCTCTGGCCCTGTCATACTGGTGGAAGTGCAGGGTCGCTGCTAGCTCACACTGGACAGCCTTGCACCCTCAGGGATGTAGTGTAGCAGTGTAATCTCTGGCCATGCCGTACTGGTGGAAGTGCAGGGTCGCTGCTAGCTCTGTCTAGTCACACTGGACAGCCTTGCACCCTCAGGGATGTAGTGTAGCACCGTAATCTCTGGCCATGTCCTACTGGTGGAAGTGCAGGGTCGCTGCTAGCTCACACTGGACAGCCTTGCACCCTCAGGGATGTAGTGTAGCAGTGTAATCTCTGGCCATGCTGTACTGGTGGAAGTGCAGGGTCGCTGCTAGCTCTGTCTAGTCACACTGGACAGCCTTGCACCCTCAGGGATGTAGTGTAGCACCGTAATCTCTGGCCATGTCCTACTGGTGGAAGTGCAGGGTCGCTGCTAGCTCACACTGGACAGCCTTGCACCCTCAGGGATGTCGTGTAGCAGTGTAATCTCTGGCCATGCTGTACTGGTGGAAGTGCAGGGTCGCTGCTAGCTCTGTCTAGTCACACTGGACAGCCTTGCACCCTCAGGGATGTTGTGTAGCAGTGTAATCTCTGGCTATGTCCTACTGGTGGAAGTGCAGGGTCGCTGCTAGCTCACACTGGACAGCCTTGCACCCTCAGGGATGTAGTGTAGCAGCGTAATCTCTGGCCATGTCCTACTGGTGGAAGTGCAGGGTCGCTGCTAGCTCACACTGGACAGCCTTGCACCCTCAGGGATGTAGTGTAGCAGTGTAATCTCTGCCTGTGTCCTACTGGTGGAAGTGCAGGGTCGCTGCTAGCTCTGTCTAGTCACACTGGGCTGCCTTGCACCCTCAGGGATGTAGTGTAGTAGCGTAATCTCTGGCCGTGTCCTACTGGTGGAAGTGCAGGGTCGCTGCTAGCTCTGTCTAGTCACACTGGGCTGCCTTGCACCCTCAGGGATGTAGTGTAGTAGCGTAATCTCTGGCCGTGTCCTACTGGTGGAAGTGCAGGGTCGCTGCTAGCTCTGTCTAGTCACACTGGACAGCCTTGCACCCTCAGGGATGTAGTGTAGCAGCGTAATCTCTGGCCATGCTGTACTGTTGGAAGTGCAGGGTCGCTGCTAGCTCTGTCTAGTCACACTGGGCTGCCTTGCACCCTCAGGGATGTAGTGTAGTAGCGTAATCTCTGGCCATGCTGTACTGGTGGAAGTGCAGGGTCGCTGCTAGCACTGTCTAGTCACACTGGGCAGCCTTGCACCCTCAGGGATGTAGTGTAGCAGTGTAATCTCTGGCCATGTCCTACTGGTGGATGTGCAGGGTCGCTGCTAGCTCTGTCTAGTCACACTGGGCTGCCTTGCACCCTCAGGAATGTAGTGTAGTAGCGTAATCTCTGGCCATGCTGTACTGGTGGAAGTGCAGGGTCGCTGCTAGCTCTGTCTAGTCACACTGGGCAGCCTTGCACCCTCAGGGATGTAGTGTAGCAGTGTAATCTCTGGCCATGTCCTACTGGTGGAAGTGCAGGGTCGCTGCAGCTCTGTCTAGTCACACTGGGCAGCCTTGCACCCTCTGGGATGTAGTGTAGCAGTGTAATCTCTGGCCGTGTCCTACTGGTGGAAGTGCAGGGTCGCTGCTAGCTCACACTGGGCAGCCTTGCACCCTCAGGGATGTAGTGTAGCAGTGTAATCTCTGGCCATGCTGTACTGGTGGAAGTGCAGGGTCGCTGCTAGCTCTGTCTAGTCACACTGGGCAGCCTTGCACCCTCAGGGATGTTGTGTAGTAGCGTAATCTCTGGCCGTGTCCTACTGGTCGAAGTGCAGGGTCGCTGCTAGCTCTGTCTAGTCACACTGGGCAGCCTTGCACCCTCAGGGATGTAGTGTAGCAGTGTAATCTCTGGCCATGTCCTACTGGTGGAAGTGCAGGGTCGCTGCAGCTCTGTCTAGTCACACTGGACAGCCTTGCACCCTCAGGGATGTAGAGTAGCAGCGTAATCTCTGGCCATGCTGTACTGGTGGAAGTGCAGGGTCGCTGCTAGCTCTGTCTAGTCACACTGGACAGCCTTGCACCCTCAGGGATGTAGTGTAGCAGCGTAATCTCTGGCCATGCTCTACTGGTGGAAGTGCAGGGTCGCTGCTAGCTCTGTCTAGTCACACTGGACAGCCTTGCACCCTCAGGGATGTAGTGTAGCAGTGTAATCTCTGGCCATGTCCTACTGGTGGAAGTGCAGGGTCGCTGCAGCTCTGTCTAGTCATACTGGACAGCCTTGCACCCTCAGGGATGTAGTGTAGTAGCGTAATCTCTGGCCATGCTGTACTGGTGGAAGTGCAGGGTCGCTGCTAGCTCTGTCTAGTCACACTGGGCAGGCTTGCACCCTCAGGGATGTAGTGTAGTAGTGAAATCTCTGGCCATGTCCTACTGGTGGAAGTGCAGGGTCGCTGCAGCTCTGTCTAGTCACACTGGACAGCCTTGCACCCTCAGGGATGTAGTGTAGCAGCGTAATCTCTGGCCATGCTGTACTGGTGGAAGTGCAGGGTCGCTGCTAGCTCACACTGGGCAGCCTTGCACTCTCAGGGATGTAGTGTAGTAGCGTAATCTCTGGCCCTGTCATACTGGTGGAAGTGCAGGGTCACTGCTAGCTCACACTGGACAGCCTTGCACCCTCAGGGATGTAGTGTAGCAGCGTAATCTCTGGCCATGCTGTACTGGTGGGAAGTGCACGGTCGCTGCTAGATCACACTGGACAGCCTTGCACCCTCAGGGATGTAGTGTAGCAGTGTTATCTCTGGTCATGCTGTACTGGTGGAAGTGCAGGGTCGCTGCTAGCTCACACTGGACAGCCGTGCACCCTCAGGGATGTAGTGTAGCAGCGTAATCTCTGGCCATGCTGTACTGGTGGAAGTGCACGGTCGCTGCTAGCCCACACTGGACAGCCTTGCACCCTCAGGGATGTAGTGTAGCAGTGCAATCTCTGGTCATGCTGTACTGGTGGAAGTGCAGGGTCGCTGGTAGCTCACACTGGACAGCCTTGCACCCTCAGGGATGTAGTGTAGTAGCGTAATCTCTGGCCATGCTGTACTGGTGGAAGTGCAGGGTCGCTGCTAGCTCACACTGGACAGCCTTGCACCCTCAGGGATGTAGTGTAGCAGCGTAATCTCTGGCCATGCTATACTGGTGGAAGTGCAGGGTCGCTGCTAGCTCACACTGGACAGCCCTTCACCCTCAGGGATGTCGTGTAGCAGCGTAATCTCTGGCCATGCTGTACTGGTGGAAGTGCAGGGTCGCTGCAGCTCTGTCTAGTCACACTGGACAGCCTTGCACCCTCTGGGATGTAGTGTAGCAGTGCAATCTCTGGTCATGCTGTACTGGTGGAAGTGCAGGGTCGCTGCTAGCTCACACTGGGCAGCCTTGCACCCTCAGGGATGTTGTGTAGCAGCGTAATCTCTGGCCATGACCTACTGGTGGAAGTGCAGGGTCGCTGCTAGCTCACACTGGACAGCCTTGCACCCTCAGGGATGTTGTGTAGCAGCGTAATTTCTGGCTGTGTCCTACTGGTGGAAGTGCAGGGTCGCTGCTAGCTCACACTGGACAGCCTTGCACCCTCAGGGATGTTGTGTAGCAGCGTAATCTCTGGCCATGTCCTACTGGTGGAAGTGCAGGGTCGCTGCTAGCTCACACTGGACAGCCTTGCCCCCTCAGGGATGTTGTGTAGCAGCGTAATCTCTGGCTGTGTCCTACTGGTGGAAGTGCAGGGTCGCTGATAGCTCACACTGGGCAGCCTTGCACCCTCAGGGATGTAGTGTAGTAGCGTAATCTCTGGCTGTGTCCTACTGGTGGAAGTGCAGGGTCGCTGCTAGCTCTGTCTAGTCACACTGGGCAGCCTTGCACCCTCAGGGATGTAGTGTAGCAGCGTAATCTCTGGCCATGTCCTACTGGTGGAAGTGCAGGGTCGCTGCTAGCTCACACTGGACAGCCTTGCACCCTCAGGGATGTTGTGTAGCAGCGTAATCTCTAGCCCTGTCATACTGGTGGAAGTGCAGGGTCGCTGCTAGCTCACACTGGTCAGCCTTGCACCCTCAGGGATGTTGTGTAGTAGTGTTATCTCTGGCCCTGTCATACTGGTGGAAGTGCAGGGTCGCTGCTAGTTCACACTGGGCAGCCTTGCACCCTCAGGGATGTTGTGTAGTAGTGTTATCTCTGGCCATGTCCTACTGGTGGAAGTGCAGGGTCGCTGCTAGCTCACACTGGACAGCCTTGCACCCTCAGGGATGTTGTGTAGCAGTGTAATCTCTGGCCCTGTCATACTGGTGGAAGCGCAGGGTCGCTGCTAGCTCACACTGGACAGCCTTGCACCCTCAGGGATGTTGTGTAGTAGTGTAATCTCTGGCCCTGTCATACTGGTGGAAGTGCAGGGTCGCTGCTAGCTCACACTGGACAGCCTTGCACCCTCAGGGATGTTGTGTAGCAGTGTAATCTCTGGCCCTGTCCTGCTGGAAGTGCAGGGTCGCTGCTAGCTCACACTGGACAGCCTTGCACCCTCAGGGATGTAGTGTAGTAACGTAATCTCTGGCCATGCTGTACTGGTGGAAGTGCAGGGTCGCTGCTAGCTCTGTCTAGTCACACTGGACAGCCTTGCACCCTCAGGGATGTAGTGTAGTAACGTAATCTCTGGCCATGCTGTACTGGTGGTGCACCCTCAGGGATGTAGTGTAGTAACGTAATCTCTGGCCATGCTGTACTGGTGGAAGTGCAGGGTCGCTGCTAGCTCTGTCTAGCTCACACTGGACAGCCTTGCACCCTCAGGGATGTAGTGTAGTAACGTAATCTCTGGCCATGCTGTACTGGTGGAAGTGCAGGGTCGCTGCTAGCTCTGTCTAGTCACACTGGACAGCCTTCCACCCTCAGGGATGTAGTGTAGTAACGTAATCTCTGGCCATGCTGTACTGGTGGAAGTGCAGGGTCGCTGCTAGCTCTGTCTAGCTCACACTGGACAGCCTTGCACCCTCAGGGATGTAGTGTAGTAACGTAATCTCTGGCCATGCTGTACTGGTGGAAGTGCAGGGTCGCTGCTAGCTCACACTGGACAGCCTTGCACCCTCAGGGATGTTGTGTAGCAGTGTAATCTCTGGCCATGCTGTACTGGTGGAAGTGCAGGGTCGCTGCTAGCTCTGTCTAGTCACGCTGGACAGCCTTGCACCCTCAGGGATGTTGTGTAGCAGTGTAATCTCTGACCATGTCCTACTGGTGGAAGTGCAGGGTCGCTGCTAGCTCACACTGGACAGCCTTGCACCCTCAGGGATGTAGTGTAGCAGCGTAATCTCTGGCCATGTCCTACTGGTGGAAGTGCAGGGTCGCTGCTAGCTCACACTGGACAGCCTTGCACCCTCAGGGATGTAGTGTAGTAGCGTAATCTCTGGCCGTGTCCTACTGGTGGAAGTGCAGGGTCGCTGCTAGCTCTGTCTAGTCACACTGGGCTGCCTTGCACCCTCAGGGATGTAGTGTAGCAGTGTAATCTCTGGCTGTGTCCTACTGGTGGAAGTGCGGGGTCGCTGCTAGCTCTGTCTAGTCACACTGGGCTGCCTTGCACCCTCAGGGATGTAGTGTAGCAGCGTAATCTCTGGCCATGTCCTACTGGTGGAAGTGCAGGGTCGCTGCTAGCTCTGTCTAGTCACACTGGGCAGCCTTGCACCCTCAGGGATGTAGTGTAGCAGTGTAATCTCTGGCCATGCTGTACTGGTGGAAGTGCAGGGTCGCTGCTAGCTCTGTCTAGTCACACTGGGCAGCCTTGCACCCTCAGGGATGTAGTGTAGCAGTGTAATCTCTGGCCATGCTGTACTGGTGGAAGTGCAGGGTCGCTGCTAGCTCACACTGGACAGCCTTGCACCCTCAGGGATGTAGTGTAGTAACGTAATCTCTGGCCATGCCGTACTGGTGGAAGTGCAGGGTCGCTGCTAGCTCTGTCTAGTCACACTGGACAGCCTTGCACCCTCAGGGATGTAGTGTAGTAACGTAATCTCTGGCCATGCTGTACTGGTGGAAGTGCAGGGTCGCTGCTAGCTCTGTCTAGTCACACTGGACAGCCTTGCACCCTCAGGGATGTAGTGTAGTAACGTAATCTCTGGCCATGCTGTACTGGTGGAAGTGCAGGGTCGCTGCTAGCTCTGTCTAGCTCACACTGGACAGCCTTGCACCCTCAGGGATGTAGTGTAGTAACGTAATCTCTGGCCATGCTGTACTGGTGGAAGTGCAGGGTCGCTGCTAGCTCTGTCTAGTCACACTGGACAGCCTTGCACCCTCAGGGATGTAGTGTAGTAACGTAATCTCTGGCCATGCTGTACTGGTGGAAGTGCAGGGTCGCTGCTAGCTCTGTCTAGCTCACACTGGACAGCCTTGCACCCTCAGGGATGTAGTGTAGTAACGTAATCTCTGGCCATGCTGTACTGGTGGAAGTGCAGGGTCGCTGCTAGATCACACTGGACAGCCTTGCACCCTCAGGGATGTAGTGTAGCAGTGTTATCTCTGGTCATGCTGTACTGGTGGAAGTGCAGGGTCGCTGCTAGCTCACACTGGACAGCCTTGCACCCTCAGGGATGTAGTGTAGCAGCGTAATCTCTGGCCATGCTGTACTGGTGGAAGTGCACGGTCGCTGCTAGCCCACACTGGACAGCCTTGCACCCTCAGGGATGTAGTGTAGCAGTGCAATCTCTGGTCATGCTGTACTGGTGGAAGTGCAGGGTCGCTGGTAGCTCACACTGGACAGCCTTGCACCCTCAGGGATGTAGTGTAGTAGCGTAATCTCTGGCCATGCTGTACTGGTGGAAGTGCAGGGTCGCTGCTAGCTCACACTGGACAGCCTTGCACCCTCAGGGATGTAGTGTAGCAGCGTAATCTCTGGCCATGCTGTACTGGTGGAAGTGCAGGGTCGCTGCTAGCTCACACTGGACAGCCTTGCACCCTCAGGGATGTCGTGTAGCAGCGTAATCTCTGGCCATGCTGTAGTGGTGGAAGTGCAGGGTCGCTGCAGCTCTGTCTAGTCACACTGGACAGCCTTGCACCCTCTGGGATGTAGTGTAGCAGTGCAATCTCTGGTCATGCTGTACTGGTGGAAGTGCAGGGTCGCTGCTAGCTCACACTGGGCAGCCTTGCACCCTCAGGGATGTTGTGTAGCAGCGTAATCTCTGGCCATGACCTACTGGTGGAAGTGCGGGGTCGCTGCTAGCTCACACTGGACAGCCTTGCACCCTCAGGGATGTTGTGTAGCAGCGTAATTTCTGGCTGTGTCCTACTGGTGGAAGTGCAGGGTCGCTGCTAGCTCACACTGGACAGCCTTGCCCCCTCAGGGATGTTGTGTAGCAGCGTAATCTCTGGCTGTGTCCTACTGGTGGAAGTGCAGGGTCGCTGATAGTTCACACTGGGCAGCCTTGCACCCTCAGGGATGTAGTGTAGTAGCGTAATCTCTGGCTGTGTCCTACTGGTGGAAGTGCAGGGTCGCTGCTAGCTCTGTCTAGTCACACTGGGCAGCCTTGCACCCTCAGGGATGTAGTGTAGCAGCGTAATCTCTGGCCATGTCCTACTGGTGGAAGTGCAGGGTCGCTGCTAGCTCACACTGGACAGCCTTGCACCCTCAGGGATGTTGTGTAGCAGCGTAATCTCTAGCCCTGTCATACTGGTGGAAGTGCAGGGTCGCTGCTAGCTCACACTGGTCAGCCTTGCACCCTCAGGGATGTTGTGTAGTAGTGTTATCTCTGGCCCTGTCATACTGGTGGAAGTGCAGGGTCGCTGGTAGCTCACCTTGGGCAGCCTTGCACCCTCAGGGATGTTGTGTAGTAGTGTTATCTCTGGCCATGTCCTACTGGTGGAAGTGCAGGGTCGCTGCTAGCTCACACTGGACAGCCTTGCACCCTCAGGGATGTTGTGTAGCAGTGTAATCTCTGGCCCTGTCATACTGGTGGAAGCGCAGGGTCGCTGCTAGCTCACACTGGACAGCCTTGCACCCTCAGGGATGTTGTGTAGTAGTGTAATCTCTGGCCCTGTCATACTGGTGGAAGTGCAGGGTCGCTGCTAGCTCACACTGGACAGCCTTGCACCCTCAGGGATGTTGTGTAGCAGTGTAATCTCTGGCCCTCTCCTGCTGGAAGTGCAGGGTCGCTGCTAGCTCACACTGGACAGCCTTGCACCCTCAGGGATGTAGTGTAGTAACGTAATCTCTGGCCATGCTGTACTGGTGGAAGTGCAGGGTCGCTGCTAGCTCTGTCTAGTCACACTGGACAGCCTTGCACCCTCAGGGATGTAGTGTAGTAACGTAATCTCTGGCCATGCTGTACTGGTGGTGCACCCTCAGGGATGTAGTGTAGTAAC
Source organism: Tenodera sinensis (assembly GCA_030765045.1). Lineage (NCBI taxonomy): Eukaryota > Metazoa > Arthropoda > Insecta > Mantodea > Mantidae > Tenodera > Tenodera sinensis. The sequence continues at coordinate 4,292,773 of CM060963.1, forward strand.
GTAATCTCTGGCCATGCTGTACTGGTGGAAGTGCAGGGTCGCTGCTAGCTCTGTCTAGCTCACCCTGGACAGCCTTGCACCCTCAGGGATGTAGTGTAGTAACGTAATCTCTGGCCATGCTGTACTGGTGGAAGTGCAGGGTCGCTGCTAGCTCTGTCTAGTCACACTGGACAGCCTTGCACCCTCAGGGATGTAGTGTAGTAACGTAATCTCTGGCCATGCTGTACTGGTGGAAGTGCAGGGTCGCTGCTAGCTCTGTCTAGCTCACACTGGACAGCCTTGCACCCTCAGGGATGTAGTGTAGTAACGTAATCTCTGGCCATGCTGTACTGGTGGAAGTGCAGGGTCGCTGCTAGCTCACACTGGACAGCCTTGCACCCTCAGGGATGTAGTGTAGCAGTGTAATCTCTGGCCATGCTGTACTGGTGGAAGTGCAGGGTCGCTGCTAGCTCTGTCTAGTCACGCTGGACAGCCTTGCACCCTCAGGGATGTTGTGTAGCAGTGTAATCTCTGACCATGTCCTACTGGTGGAAGTGCAGGGTCGCTGCTAGCTCACACTGGACAGCCTTGCACCCTCAGGGATGTAGTGTAGTAGCGTAATCTCTGGCCGTGTCCTACTGGTGGAAGTGCAGGGTCGCTGCTAGCTCTGTCTAGTCACACTGGGCTGCCTTGCACCCTCAGGGATGTAGTGTAGCAGTGTAATCTCTGGCTGTGTCCTAGTGGTGGAAGTGCGGGGTCGCTGCTAGCTCTGTCTAGTCACACTGGGCTGCCTTGCACCCTCAGGGATGTAGTGTAGCAGCGTAATCTCTGGCCATGTCCTACTGGTGGAAGTGCAGGGTCGCTGCTAGCTCTGTCTAGTCACACTGGGCAGCCTTGCACCCTCAGGGATGTAGTGTAGCAGTGTAATCTCTGGCCATGCTGTACTGGTGGAAGTGCAGGGTCGCTGCTAGCTCTGTCTAGTCACACTGGGCAGCCTTGCACCCTCAGGGATGTAGTGTAGCAGTGTAATCTCTGGCCATGCTGTACTGGTGGAAGTGCAGGGTCGCTGCTAGCTCACACTGGACAGCCTTGCACCCTCAGGGATGTAGTGTAGTAACGTAATCTCTGGCCATGCCGTACTGGTGGAAGTGCAGGGTCGCTGCTAGCTCTGTCTAGCTCACACTGGACAGCCTTGCACCCTCAGGGATGTAGTGTAGTAACGTAATCTCTGGCCATGCTGTACTGGTGGAAGTGCAGGGTCGCTGCTAGCTCTGTCTAGTCACACTGGACAGCCTTGCACCCTCAGGGATGTAGTGTAGTAACGTAATCTCTGGTCATGCTGTACTGGTGGAAGTGCAGGGTCGCTGCTAGCTCTGTCTAGCTCACACTGGACAGCCTTGCACCCTCAGGGATGTAGTGTAGTAACGTAATCTCTGGCCATGCTGTACTGGTGGAAGTGCAGGGTCGCTGCTAGCTCTGTCTAGTCACACTGGACAGCCTTGCACCCTGAGGGATGTAGTGTAGTAACGTAATCTCTGGCCATGCTGTACTGGTGGAAGTGCAGGGTCGCTGCTAGCTCTGTCTAGCTCACACTGGACAGCCTTGCACCCTCAGGGATGTAGTGTAGTAACGTAATCTGTGGCCATGCTGTACTGGTGGAAGTGCAGGGTCGCTGCTAGCTCTGTCTAGTCACACTGGACAGCCTTGCACCCTCAGGGATGTAGTGTAGTAACGTAATCTCTGGCCATGCTGTACTGGTGGAAGTGCAGGGTCGCTGCTAGCTCACACTGGACAGCCTTGCTCCCTCAGGGATGTAGTGTAGTAACGTAATCTCTGGCCATGCTGTACTGGTGGAAGTGCAGGGTCGCTGCTAGCTCACACTGGTCAGCCTTGCACCCTCAGGGATGTTGTGTAGTAGTGTTATCTCTGGCCCTGTCATACTGGTGGAAGTGCAGGGTCGCTGCTAGTTCACACTGGGCAGCCTTGCACCCTCAGGGATGTTGTGTAGTAGTGTTATCTCTGGCCATGTCCTACTGGTGGAAGTGCAGGGTCGCTGCTAGCTCACACTGGACAGCCTTGCACCCTCAGGGATGTTGTGTAGCAGTGTAATCTCTGGCCCTGTCCTGCTGGAAGTGCAGGGTCGCTGCTAGCTCACACTGGACAGCCTTGCACCCTCAGGGATGTAGTGTAGTAACGTAATCTCTGGCCATGCTGTACTGGTGGAAGTGCAGGGTCGCTGCTAGCTCTGTCTAGTCACACTGGACAGCCTTGCACCCTCAGGGATGTAGTGTAGTAACGTAATCTCTGGCCATGCTGTACTGGTGGTGCACCCTCAGGGATGTAGTGTAGTAACGTAATCTCTGGCCATGCTGTACTGGTGGAAGTGCAGGGTCGCTGCTAGCTCTGTCTAGCTCACACTGGACAGCCTTGCACCCTCAGGGATGTAGTGTAGTAACGTAATCTCTGGCCATGCTGTACTGGTGGAAGTGCAGGGTCGCTGCTAGCTCTGTCTAGTCACACTGGACAGCCTTGCACCCTCAGGGATGTAGTGTAGTAACGTAATCTCTGGCCATGCTGTACTGGTGGAAGTGCAGGGTCGCTGCTAGCTCTGTCTAGCTCACACTGGACAGCCTTGCACCCTCAGGGATGTAGTGTAGTAACGTAATCTCTGGCCATGCTGTACTGGTGGAAGTGCAGGGTCGCTGCTAGCTCACACTGGACAGCCTTGCACCCTCAGGGATGTTGTGTAGCAGTGTAATCTCTGGCCATGCTGTACTGGTGGAAGTGCAGGGTCGCTGCTAGCTCTGTCTAGTCACGCTGGACAGCCTTGCACCCTCAGGGATGTTGTGTAGCAGTGTAATCTCTGACCATGTCCTACTGGTGGAAGTGCAGGGTCGCTGCTAGCTCACACTGGACAGCCTTGCACCCTCAGGGATGTAGTGTAGCAGGGTAATCTCTGGCCATGTCCTACTGGTGGAAGTGCAGGGTCGCTGCTAGCTCACACTGGACAGCCTTGCACCCTCAGGGATGTAGTGTAGTAGCGTAATCTCTGGCCGTGTCCTACTGGTGGAAGTGCAGGGTCGCTGCTAGCTCTGTCTAGTCACACTGGGCTGCCGTGCACCCTCAGGGATGTAGTGTAGCAGTGTAATCTCTGGCTGTGTCCTACTGGTGGAAGTGCGGGGTCGCTGCTAGCTCTGTCTAGTCACACTGGGCTGCCTTGCACCCTCAGGGATGTAGTGTAGCAGCGTAATCTCTGGCCATGTCCTACTGGTGGAAGTGCAGGGTCGCTGCTAGCTCTGTCTAGTCACACTGGGCAGCCTTGCACCCTCAGGGATGTAGTGTAGCAGTGTAATCTCTGGCCATGCTGTACTGGTGGAAGTGCAGGGTCGCTGCTAGCTCTGTCTAGTCACACTGGGCAGCCTTGCACCCTCAGGGATGTAGTGTAGCAGTGTAATCTCTGGCCATGCTGTACTGGTGGAAGTGCAGGGTCGCTGCTAGCTCACACTGGACAGCCTTGCACCCTCAGGGATGTAGTGTAGTAACGTAATCTCTGGCCATGCCGTACTGGTGGAAGTGCAGGGTCGCTGCTAGCTCTGTCTAGTCACACTGGACAGCCTTGCACCCTCAGGGATGTAGTGTAGTAACGTAATCTCTGGCCATGCTGTACTGGTGGAAGTGCAGGGTCGCTGCTAGCTCTGTCTAGTCACACTGGACAGCCTTGCACCCTCAGGGATGTAGTGTAGTAACGTAATCTCTGGCCATGCTGTACTGGTGGAAGTGCAGGGTCGCTGCTAGCTCTGTCTAGCTCACACTGGACAGCCTTGCACCCTCAGGGATGTAGTGTAGTAACGTAATCTCTGGCCATGCTGTACTGGTGGAAGTGCAGGGTCGCTGCTAGCTCTGTCTAGTCACACTGGACAGCCTTGCACCCTCAGGGATGTAGTGTAGTAACGTAATCTCTGGCCATGCTGTACTGGTGGAAGTGCAGGGTCGCTGCTAGCTCTGTCTAGCTCACACTGGACAGCCTTGCACCCTCAGGGATGTAGTGTAGTAACGTAATCTCTGGCCATGCTGTACTGGTGGAAGTGCAGGGTCGCTGCTAGATCACACTGGACAGCCTTGCACCCTCAGGGATGTAGTGTAGCAGTGTTATCTCTGGTCATGCTGTACTGGTGGAAGTGCAGGGTCGCTGCTAGCTCACACTGGACAGCCTTGCACCCTCAGGGATGTAGTGTAGCAGCGTAATCTCTGGCCATGCTGTACTGGTGGAAGTGCACGGTCGCTGCTAGCCCACACTGGACAGCCTTGCACCCTCAGGGATGTAGTGTAGCAGTGCAATCTCTGGTCATGCTGTACTGGTGGAAGTGCAGGGTCGCTGGTAGCTCACACTGGACAGCCTTGCACCCTCAGGGATGTAGTGTAGTAGCGTAATCTCTGGCCATGCTGTACTGGTGGAAGTGCAGGGTCGCTGCTAGCTCACACTGGACAGCCTTGCACCCTCAGGGATGTAGTGTAGCAGCGTAATCTCTGGCCATGCTGTACTGGTGGAAGTGCAGGGTCGCTGCTAGCTCACACTGGACAGCCTTGCACCCTCAGGGATGTCGTGTAGCAGCGTAATCTCTGGCCATGCTGTAGTGGTGGAAGTGCAGGGTCGCTGCAGCTCTGTCTAGTCACACTGGACAGCCTTGCACCCTCTGGGATGTAGTGTAGCAGTGCAATCTCTGGTCATGCTGTACTGGTGGAAGTGCAGGGTCGCTGCTAGCTCACACTGGGCAGCCTTGCACCCTCAGGGATGTTGTGTAGCAGCGTAATCTCTGGCCATGACCTACTGGTGGAAGTGCAGGGTCGCTGCTAGCTCACACTGGACAGCCTTGCACCCTCAGGGATGTTGTGTAGCAGCGTAATTTCTGGCTGTGTCCTACTGGTGGAAGTGCAGGGTCGCTGCTAGCTCACACTGGACAGCCTTGCACCCTCAGGGATGTTGTGTAGCAGCGTAATCTCTGGCCATGTCCTACTGGTGGAAGTGCAGGGTCGCTGCTAGCTCACACTGGACAGCCTTGCCCCCTCAGGGATGTTGTGTAGCAGCGTAATCTCTGGCTGTGTCCTACTGGTGGAAGTGCAGGGTCGCTGATAGCTCACACTGGGCAGCCTTGCACCCTCAGGGATGTAGTGTAGTAGCGTAATCTCTGGCTGTGTCCTACTGGTGGAAGTGCAGGGTCGCTGCTAGCTCTGTCTAGTCACACTGGGCAGCCTTGCACCCTCAGGGATGTAGTGTAGCAGCGTAATCTCTGGCCATGTCCTACTGGTGGAAGTGCAGGGTCGCTGCTAGCTCACACTGGACAGCCTTGCACCCTCAGGGATGTTGTGTAGCAGCGTAATCTCTAGCCCTGTCATACTGGTGGAAGTGCAGGGTCGCTGCTAGCTCACACTGGTCAGCCTTGCACCCTCAGGGATGTTGTGTAGTAGTGTTATCTCTGGCCCTGTCATACTGGTGGAAGTGCAGGGTCGCTGGTAGCTCACCTTGGGCAGCCTTGCACCCTCAGGGATGTTGTGTAGTAGTGTTATCTCTGGCCATGTCCTACTGGTGGAAGTGCAGGGTCGCTGCTAGCTCACACTGGACAGCCTTGCACCCTCAGGGATGTTGTGTAGCAGTGTAATCTCTGGCCCTGTCATACTGGTGGAAGCGCAGGGTCGCTGCTAGCTCACACTGGACAGCCTTGCACCCTCAGGGATGTTGTGTAGTAGTGTAATCTCTGGCCCTGTCATACTGGTGGAAGTGCAGGGTCGCTGCTAGCTCACACTGGACAGCCTTGCACCCTCAGGGATGTTGTGTAGCAGTGTAATCTCTGGCCCTCTCCTGCTGGAAGTGCAGGGTCGCTGCTAGCTCACACTGGACAGCCTTGCACCCTCAGGGATGTAGTGTAGCAGTGTAATCTCTGGCCATGCTGTACTGGTGGAAGTGCAGGGTCGCTGCTAGCTCTGTCTAGTCACACTGGGCAGCCTTGCACCCTCAGGGATGTAGTGTAGCAGTGTAATCTCTGGCCATGCTGTACTGGTGGAAGTGCAGGGTCGCTGCTAGCTCACACTGGACAGCCTTGCACCCTCAGGGATGTAGTGTAGTAACGTAATCTCTGGCCATGCCGTACTGGTGGAAGTGCAGGGTCGCTGCTAGCTCTGTCTAGTCACACTGGACAGCCTTGCACCCTCAGGGATGTAGTGTAGTAACGTAATCTCTGGCCATGCTGTACTGGTGGAAGTGCAGGGTCGCTGCTAGCTCTGTCTAGTCACACTGGACAGCCTTGCACCCTCAGGGATGTAGTGTAGTAACGTAATCTCTGGCCATGCTGTACTGGTGGAAGTGCAGGGTCGCTGCTAGCTCTGTCTAGCTCACACTGGACAGCCTTGCACCCTCAGGGATGTAGTGTAGTAACGTAATCTCTGGCCATGCTGTACTGGTGGAAGTGCAGGGTCGCTGCTAGCTCTGTCTAGTCACACTGGACAGCCTTGCACCCTCAGGGATGTAGTGTAGTAACGTAATCTCTGGCCATGCTGTACTGGTGGAAGTGCAGGGTCGCTGCTAGCTCTGTCTAGCTCACACTGGACAGCCTTGCACCCTCAGGGATGTAGTGTAGTAACGTAATCTCTGGCCATGCTGTACTGGTGGAAGTGCAGGGTCGCTGCTAGATCACACTGGACAGCCTTGCACCCTCAGGGATGTAGTGTAGCAGTGTTATCTCTGGTCATGCTGTACTGGTGGAAGTGCAGGGTCGCTGCTAGCTCACACTGGACAGCCTTGCACCCTCAGGGATGTAGTGTAGCAGCGTAATCTCTGGCCATGCTGTACTGGTGGAAGTGCACGGTCGCTGCTAGCCCACACTGGACAGCCTTGCACCCTCAGGGATGTAGTGTAGCAGTGCAATCTCTGGTCATGCTGTACTGGTGGAAGTGCAGGGTCGCTGGTAGCTCACACTGGACAGCCTTGCACCCTCAGGGATGTAGTGTAGTAGCGTAATCTCTGGCCATGCTGTACTGGTGGAAGTGCAGGGTCGCTGCTAGCTCACACTGGACAGCCTTGCACCCTCAGGGATGTAGTGTAGCAGCGTAATCTCTGGCCATGCTGTACTGGTGGAAGTGCAGGGTCGCTGCTAGCTCACACTGGACAGCCTTGCACCCTCAGGGATGTCGTGTAGCAGCGTAATCTCTGGCCATGCTGTAGTGGTGGAAGTGCAGGGTCGCTGCAGCTCTGTCTAGTCACACTGGACAGCCTTGCACCCTCTGGGATGTAGTGTAGCAGTGCAATCTCTGGTCATGCTGTACTGGTGGAAGTGCAGGGTCGCTGCTAGCTCACACTGGGCAGCCTTGCACCCTCAGGGATGTTGTGTAGCAGCGTAATCTCTGGCCATGACCTACTGGTGGAAGTGCAGGGTCGCTGCTAGCTCACACTGGACAGCCTTGCACCCTCAGGGATGTTGTGTAGCAGCGTAATTTCTGGCTGTGTCCTACTGGTGGAAGTGCAGGGTCGCTGCTAGCTCACACTGGACAGCCTTGCACCCTCAGGGATGTTGTGTAGCAGCGTAATCTCTGGCCATGTCCTACTGGTGGAAGTGCAGGGTCGCTGCTAGCTCACACTGGACAGCCTTGCCCCCTCAGGGATGTTGTGTAGCAGCGTAATCTCTGGCTGTGTCCTACTGGTGGAAGTGCAGGGTCGCTGATAGCTCACACTGGGCAGCCTTGCACCCTCAGGGATGTAGTGTAGTAGCGTAATCTCTGGCTGTGTCCTACTGGTGGAAGTGCAGGGTCGCTGCTAGCTCTGTCTAGTCACACTGGGCAGCCTTGCACCCTCAGGGATGTAGTGTAGCAGCGTAATCTCTGGCCATGTCCTACTGGTGGAAGTGCAGGGTCGCTGCTAGCTCACACTGGACAGCCTTGCACCCTCAGGGATGTTGTGTAGCAGCGTAATCTCTAGCCCTGTCATACTGGTGGAAGTGCAGGGTCGCTGCTAGCTCACACTGGTCAGCCTTGCACCCTCAGGGATGTTGTGTAGTAGTGTTATCTCTGGCCCTGTCATACTGGTGGAAGTGCAGGGTCGCTGGTAGCTCACCTTGGGCAGCCTTGCACCCTCAGGGATGTTGTGTAGTAGTGTTATCTCTGGCCATGTCCTACTGGTGGAAGTGCAGGGTCGCTGCTAGCTCACACTGGACAGCCTTGCACCCTCAGGGATGTTGTGTAGCAGTGTAATCTCTGGCCCTGTCATACTGGTGGAAGCGCAGGGTCGCTGCTAGCTCACACTGGACAGCCTTGCACCCTCAGGGATGTTGTGTAGTAGTGTAATCTCTGGCCCTGTCATACTGGTGGAAGTGCAGGGTCGCTGCTAGCTCACACTGGACAGCCTTGCACCCTCAGGGATGTTGTGTAGCAGTGTAATCTCTGGCCCTCTCCTGCTGGAAGTGCAGGGTCGCTGCTAGCTCACACTGGACAGCCTTGCACCCTCAGGGATGTAGTGTAGTAACGTAATCTCTGGCCATGCTGTACTGGTGGAAGTGCAGGGTCGCTGCTAGCTCTGTCTAGTCACACTGGACAGCCTTGCACCCTCAGGGATGTAGTGTAGTAACGTAATCTCTGGCCATGCTGTACTGGTGGTGCACCCTCAGGGATGTAGTGTAGTAACGTAATCTCTGGCCATGCTGTACTGGTGGAAGTGCAGGGTCGCTGCTAGCTCTGTCTAGCTCACCCTGGACAGCCTTGCACCCTCAGGGATGTAGTGTAGTAACGTAATCTCTGGCCATGCTGTACTGGTGGAAGTGCAGGGTCGCTGCTAGCTCTGTCTAGTCACACTGGACAGCCTTGCACCCTCAGGATTGTAGTGTAGTAACGTAATCTCTGGCCATGCTGTACTGGTGGAAGTGCAGGGTCGCTGCTAGCTCTGTCTAGCTCACACTGGACAGCCTTGCACCCTCAGGGATGTAGTGTAGTAACGTAATCTCTGGCCATGCTGTACTGGTGGAAGTGCAGGGTCGCTGCTAGCTCACACTGGACAGCCTTGCACCCTCAGGGATGTAGTGTAGCAGTGTAATCTCTGGCCATGCTGTACTGGTGGAAGTGCAGGGTCGCTGCTAGCTCTGTCTAGTCACGCTGGACAGCCTTGCACCCTCAGGGATGTTGTGTAGCAGTGTAATCTCTGACCATGTCCTACTGGTGGAAGTGCAGGGTCGCTGCTAGCTCACACTGGACAGCCTTGCACCCTCAGGGATGTAGTGTAGTAGCGTAATCTCTGGCCGTGTCCTACTGGTGGAAGTGCAGGGTCGCTGCTAGCTCTGTCTAGTCACACTGGGCTGCCTTGCACCCTCAGGGATGTAGTGTAGCAGTGTAATCTCTGGCTGTGTCCTAGTGGTGGAAGTGCGGGGTCGCTGCTAGCTCTGTCTAGTCACACTGGGCTGCCTTGCACCCTCAGGGATGTAGTGTAGCAGCGTAATCTCTGGCCATGTCCTACTGGTGGAAGTGCAGGGTCGCTGCTAGCTCTGTCTAGTCACACTGGGCAGCCTTGCACCCTCAGGGATGTAGTGTAGCAGTGTAATCTCTGGCCATGCTGTACTGGTGGAAGTGCAGGGTCGCTGCTAGCTCTGTCTAGTCACACTGGGCAGCCTTGCACCCTCAGGGATGTAGTGTAGCAGTGTAATCTCTGGCCATGCTGTACTGGTGGAAGTGCAGGGTCGCTGCTAGCTCACACTGGACAGCCTTGCACCCTCAGGGATGTAGTGTAGTAACGTAATCTCTGGCCATGCCGTACTGGTGGAAGTGCAGGGTCGCTGCTAGCTCTGTCTAGCTCACACTGGACAGCCTTGCACCCTCAGGGATGTAGTGTAGTAACGTAATCTCTGGCCATGCTGTACTGGTGGAAGTGCAGGGTCGCTGCTAGCTCTGTCTAGTCACACTGGACAGCCTTGCACCCTCAGGGATGTAGTGTAGTAACGTAATCTCTGGCCATGCTGTACTGGTGGAAGTGCAGGGTCGCTGCTAGCTCTGTCTAGCTCACACTGGACAGCCTTGCACCCTCAGGGATGTAGTGTAGTAACGTAATCTCTGGCCATGCTGTACTGGTGGAAGTGCAGGGTCGCTGCTAGCTCTGTCTAGTCACACTGGACAGCCTTGCACCCTGAGGGATGTAGTGTAGTAACGTAATCTCTGGCCATGCTGTACTGGTGGAAGTGCAGGGTCGCTGCTAGCTCTGTCTAACTCACACTGGACAGCCTTGCACCCTCAGGGATGTAGTGTAGTAACGTAATCTCTGGCCATGCTGTACTGGTGGAAGTGCAGGGTCGCTGCTAGCTCTGTCTAGTCACACTGGACAGCCTTGCACCCTCAGGGATGTAGTGTAGTAACGTAATCTCTGGCCATGCTGTACTGGTGGAAGTGCAGGGTCGCTGCTAGCTCACACTGGACAGCCTTGCTCCCTCAGGGATGTAGTGTAGTAACGTAATCTCTGGCCATGCTGTACTGGTGGAAGTGCAGGGTCGCTGCTAGCTCTGTCTAGTCACACTGGGCAGCCTTGCACCCTCAGGGATGTAGTGTAGCAGTGTAATCTCTGGCCATGCTGTACTAGTGGAAGTGCAGGGTCGCTGCTAGCTCTGTCTAGTCACACTGGGCAGCCTTGCACCCTCAGGGATGTAGTGTAGCAGTGTAATCTCTGGCCATGCTGTACTGGTGGAAGTGCAGGGTCGCTGCTAGCTCATACTGGACAGCCTTGCACCCTCAGGGATGTAGTGTAGCAGCGTAATCTCTGGGCATGTCCTACTGGTGGAAGTGCAGGGTCGCTGCTAGATCACACTGGACAGCCTTGCACCCTCAGGGATGTAGTGTAGCAGTGTAATCTCTGGCCCTGTCATACTGGTGGAAGTGCAGGGTCGCTGCTAGCTCACACTGGACAGCCTTGCACCCTCAGGGATGTAGTGTAGCAGTGTAATCTCTGGCCATGCTGTACTGGTGGAAGTGCAGGGTCGCTGCTAGCTCTGTCTAGTCACACTGGACAGCCTTGCACCCTCAGGGATGTAGTGTAGCAGCGTAATCTCTGGCCATGTCCTACTGGTGGAAGTGCAGGGTCGCTGCTAGCTCACACTGGACAGCCTTGCACCCTCAGGGATGTCGTGTAGCAGTGTAATCTCTGGCCATGCTGTACTGGTGGAAGTGCAGGGTCGCTGCTAGCTCTGTCTAGTCACACTGGACAGCCTTGCACCCTCAGGGATGTTGTGTAGCAGTGTAATCTCTGGCCATGTCCTACTGGTGGAAGTGCAGGGTCGCTGCTAGCTCACACTGGACAGCCTTGCACCCTCAGGGATGTAGTGTAGTAGCGTAATCTCTGGCCGTGTCCTACTGGTGGAAGTGCAGGGTCGCTGCTAGCTCTGTCTAGTCACACTGGGCTGCCTTGCACCCTCAAGGATTTAGTGTGGCAGTGTAATCTCTGGCTGTGTCCTACTATTGGAAGTGCAGGGTCGCTGCTAGCTCTGTCTAGTCACACTGGGCTGCCTTGCACCCTCAGGGATGTAGTGTAGTAGCGTAATCTCTGGCCGTGTCCTACTGGTGCAAGTGCAGGGTCGCTGCTAGCTCTGTCTAGTCACACTGGGCAGCCTTGCACCCTCAGGGATGTTGTGTAGCAGCGTAATCTCTGGCCATGTCCTACTGGTGGAAGTGCAGGGTCGCTGCTAGCTCACACTGGACAGCCTTGCACCCTCAGGGATGTTGTGTAGCAGCGTAATCTCTAGCTGTGTCCTATTGGTGGAAGTGCAGGGTCGCTGCTAGCTCACACTGGACAGCCTTGCACCCTCAGGGATGTTGTGTAGCAGCGTAATCTCTGGCCATGTCCTACTGGTGGAAGTGCAGGGTCGCTGCTAGCTCACACTGGAGAGCCTTGCACCCTCAGGGATGTTGTGTAGCAGCGTAATCTCTGGCTGTGTCCTACTGGTGGAAGTGCAGGGTCGCTGCTAGCTCACATTGGGCAGCCTTGCACCCTCAGGGATGTAGTGTAGTAGCGTAATCTCTGGCTGTGTCCTACTGGTGGAATTGCAGGGTCGCTGGTAGCTCTGTCTAGTCACACTGGGCAGCCTTGCACCCTCAGGGATGTAGTGTAGCAGCGTAATCTCTGGCCATGTCCTACTGGTGGAAGTGCAGGGTCGCTGCTAGCTCACACTGGACAGCCTTGCACCCTCAGGGATGTTGTGTAGCAGCGTAATCTCTGGCCCTGTCATACTGGTGGAAGTGCAGGGTCGCTGCTAGCTCACACTGGGCAGCCTTGCGCCCTCAGGGATGTTGTGTAGTAGTGTAATCTCTGGCCATGTCCTACTGGTGGAAGTGCAGGGTCGCTGCTAGCTCACACTGGACAGCCTTGCACCCTCAGGGATGTTGTGTAGCAGTGTAATCTCTGGCCCTGTCATACTGGTGGAAGTGCAGGGTCGCTGCTAGCTCACACTGGACAGCCTTGCACCCTCAGGGATGTTGTGTAGTAGTGTAATCTCTGGCCCTGTCATACTGGTGGAAGTGCAGGGTCGCTGCTAGCTCACACTGGACAGCCTTGCACCCTCAGGGATGTTGTGTAGCAGTGTAATCTCTGGCCCTGTCATACTGGTGGAAGTGCAGGGTCCCTGCTAGCTCACATTGGACAGCCTTGCACCCTCAGGGATGTCGTGTAGTAGCGTAATCTCTGGCTGATGTCCTAGTGGTGGAAGTGCAGGGTCGCTGCTAGCTCACACTGGACAGCCTTGCACCCTCAGGGATGTTGTATAGTAGCGTAATCTCTGGCTGTGTCCTACTGGTGGAAGTGCAGGGTCTCTGCTAGCTCACACTGGACAGCCTTGCACCCTCAGGGATGTTGTGTAGTAGCGTAATCTCTGGCCATGCTGTACTGGTGGAAGTGCAGGGTCGCTGCTAACTCTGTCTAGTCGCACTGGACAGCCTTGCACCCTCAGGGATGCTGTGTAGCAGCGTAATCTCTGGCTGTGTCCTACTGGTGGAAGTGCAGGGTCGCTGCTAGCTCACACTGGACAGCCTTGCACCCTCAGGGATGTCGTGTAGTAGCGTAATCTCTGGCTGATGTCCTACTGGTGGAAGTGCAGTGTCGCTGCTAGCTCACACTGGACAGCCTTGCACCCTCAGGGATGTTGTGTAGTAGCGTAATCTCTGGCTGTGTCCTACTGGTGGAAGTGCAGGGTCGCTGCTAGCTCACACTGGACAGCCTTGCACCCTCAGGGATGTTGTGTAGTAGCGTAATCTCTGGCCATGCTGTACTGGTGGAAGTGCAGGGTCGCTGCTAGCTCACACTGGACAGCCTTGGACCCTCAGGGATGTTGTGTAGCAGCGTAATCTCTGGCTGTGTCCTACTGGTGGAAGTGCAGGGTCGCTGCTAGCTCACACTGGACAGCCTTGCACCCTCAGGGATGTTGTGTAGTAGCGTAATCTCTGGCCATGCTGTACTGGTGGAAGTGCAGGGTCGCTGCTAGCTCACACTGGACAGCCTTGCACCCTCAGGGATGTAGTGTAGCAGTGCAATCGCTGGTCATGCTGTACTGGTGGAAGTGGAGGGTCGCTGCTAGCTCACACTGGACAGCCTTGCACCCTCAGGGATGTAGTGTAGCAGCGTAATCTCTGGCCATGCTGTACTGGTGGAAGTGCACGGTCGCTGCTAGCTCACACTGGACAGCCTTGCACCCTCAGGGATGTAGTGTAGCAGTGCAATCTCTGGTCATGCTGTACTGGTGGAAGTGCAGGGTCGCTGCTAGCTCACACTGGACAGCCTTGCACCCTCAGGGATGTAGTGTAGTAGCGTAATCTCTGGCCATACTGTACTGGTGGAAGTGCAGGGTCGCTGCTAGCTCACACTGGACAGCCTTGCACCCTCAGGGATGTAGTGTAGCAGCGTAATCTCTGGCCATGCTGTACTGGTGGAAGTGCAGGGTCGCTGCTAGCTCACACTGGACAGCCTTGCACCCTCAGGGATGTCGTGTAGCAGCGTAATCTCTGGCCATGCTGTACTGGTGGAAGTGCAGGGTCGCTGCAGCTCTGTCTAGTCACACTGGACAGCCTTGCACCCTCTGGGATGTAGTGTAGCAGTGCAATCTCTGGTCATGCTGTACTGGTGGAAGTGCAGGGTCGCTGCTAGCTCACACTGGGCAGCCTTGCACCCTCAGGGATGTTGTGTAGCAGCGTAATCTCTGGCCATGTCCTACTGGTGGAAGTGCAGGGTCGCTGCTAGCTCACACTGGACAGCCTTGCACCCTCAGGGATGTTGTGTAGCAGCGTAATCTCTGGCTGTGTCCTACTGGTGGAAGTGCAGGGTCGCTGCTAGCTCACACTGGACAGCCTTGCACCCTCAGGGATGTTGTGTAGCAGCGTAATCTCTGGCCATGTCCTACTGGTGGAAGTGCAGGGTCGCTGCTAGCTCACACTGGACAGCCTTGCACCCTCAGGGATGTTGTGTAGCAGCGTAATCTCTGGCTGTGTCCTACTGGTGGAAGTGCAGGGTCGCTGCTAGCTCACACTGGGCAGCCTTGCACCCTCAGGGATGTAGTGTAGTAGCGTAATCTCTGGCTGTGTCCTACTGGTGGAAGTGCAGGGTCGCTGCTAGCTCTGTCTAGTCACACTGGGCAGCCTTGCACCCTCAGGGATGTAGTGTAGCAGCGTAATCTCTGGCCATGTCCTACTGGTGGAAGTGCAGGGTCGCTGCTAGCTCACACTGGACAGCCTTGCACCCTCAGGGATGTTGTGTAGCAGCGTAATCTCTGGCCCTGTCATACTGGTGGAAGTGCCGGGTCGCTGCTAGCTCACACTGGGCAGCCTTGCACCCTCAGGGATGTTGTGTAGTAGTGTAATCTCTGGCCATGTCCTACTGGTGGAAGTGCAGGGTCGCTGCTAGCTCACACTGGACAGCCTTGCACCCTCAGGGATGTTGTGTAGCAGTGTAATCTCTGGCCCGGTCATACTGGTGGAAGTGCAGGGTCGCTGCTAGCTCACACTGGACAGCCTTGCACCCTCAGGGATGTTGTGTAGTAGTGTAATCTCTGGCCCTGTCATACTGGTGGAAGTGCAGGGTCGCTGCTAGCTCACACTGGACAGCCTTGCACCCTCAGGGATGTTGTGTAGCAGTGTAATCTCTGGCCCTGTCATACTGGTGGAAGTGCAGGGTCCCTGCTAGCTCACATTGGACAGCCTTGCACCCTCAGGGATGTCGTGTAGTAGCGTAATCTCTGGCTGATGTCCTAGTGGTGGAAGTGCAGGGTCGCTGCTAGCTCACACTGGACAGCCTTGCACCCTCAGGGATGTTGTGTAGTAGCGTAATCTCTGGCTGTGTCCTACTGGTGGAAGTGCAGGGTCGCTGCTAGCTCACACTGGACAGCCTTGCACCCTCAGGGATGTTGTGTAGTAGCGTAATCTCTGGCCATGCTGTACTGGTGGAAGTGCAGGGTCGCTGCTAACTCTGTCTAGTCGCACTGGACAGCCTTGCACCCTCAGGGATGTTGTGTAGCAGCGTAATCTCTGGCTGTGTCCTACTGGTGGAAGTGCAGGGTCGCTGCTAGCTCACACCGGACAGCCTTGCACCCTCAGGGATGTTGTGTAGTAGCGTAATCTCTGGCCATGCTGTACTGGGGGAAGTGCAGGGTCGCTGCTAGCTCTGTCTAGTCGCACTGGACAGCCTTGCACCCTCAGGGATGTTGTGTAGTAGCGTAATCTCTGGCTGTGTCCTACTGGTGGAAGTGCAGGGTTGCTGCTAGCTCACACTGGACAGCCTTGCACCCTCAGGGATGTTGTGTAGTAGCGTAATCTCTGGCTGTGTCCTACTGGTGGAAGTGCAGGGTCGCTGCTAGCTCACACTGGACAGCCTTGCACCCTCAGGGATGTTGTGTAGTAGCGTAATCTCTGGCCATGCTGTACTGGTGGAAGTGCAGGGTCGCTGCTAGCTCACACTGGGCAGCCTTGCACCCTCAGGGATGTTGTGTAGTAGCGTAATCTCTGGCTGTGTCCTACTGGTGGAAGTGCAGGGTCGCTGCTAGCTCACACTGGACAGCCTTGCACCCTCAGGGATGTAGTGTAGCAGCGTAATCTCTGGTCATGCTGTACTGGTGGAAGTGCAGGGTCGCTGCTAGCTCACTCTGGACAGCCTTGCACCCTTAGGGATGTAGTGTAGTAGCGTAATCTCTGGCCATGCTGTACTGGTGGAAGTGCAGGGTCGCTGCTAGCTCACACTGGACAGCCTTGCACCGTCAGGGATGTAGTGTAGTAGCGTAATCTCTGGCCATGCTGTACTGGTGGAAGTGTAGGGTCGCTGCTAGCTCTGTCTAGTCACACTGGACAGCCTTGCACCCTCAGGGATGTAGTGCAGTAGCGTAATCTCTGGCCATGCTGTACTCATGGAAGTGCAGGGTCGCTGCTAGCTCACACTGGGCAGCCTTGCACCCTCAGGGATGTAGTGTAGTAGCGTAATCTCTGGCCATGTCCTACTGGTGGAAGTGCAGGGTCGCTGCTAGCTCTGTCTAGTCACACTGGACAGCCTTGCACCCTCAGGGATGTAGTGTAGTAGCGTAATCTCTGGCCATGCTGTACTGGTGGAAGTGCAGGTTCGCTGCTAGCTCTGTCTAGTCGCACTGGACAGCCTTGCACCCTCAGGGATGTTGTGTAGTAGCATAATCTCTGGCCATGCTGTACTGGTGGAAGTGCAGGGTCGCTGCTAGCTCTGTCTAGTCACACTGGACAGCCTTGCACCCTCAGGGATGTCGTGTAGTAGTGTAATCTCTGGCCATGTCCTACTGGTGGAAGTGCAGGGTCGCTGCTAGCTCACACTGGACAGCCTTGCACCCTCAGGGATGTCGTGTAGTAGCATAATCTCTGGCTGTGTCCTACTGGTGGAAGTGCAGAGTTGCTGCTAGCTCACCAGTCACTTTAGTGGCATTTTGAAGTAGCTGTTGGATTACAAGGATACAGGAGACACTCCATGGCCCCAAGTAACCTGCTTGACTATTTAAGATTTCTTCTCTTATCTGCCAACTTTAAATATAACACAATTATTTAAAATGTCTATTAAAAGAAAACATCTTCCTTATTTGACATTTTTTTAATACATGCCTTCATGACTAAACTTCATGTCAAAAACAAATTAAAAATTACATTCTAAGGTGTATTATTAGTAGATCCTTAAAATTTTGTTTACACAAAATCAGAATTTTAAAACCATTTGCAATTTAATTGGTGTAAGCACACCTACTGATGAATGGGAAGTGAATGAATGGCCAGCCACATTGTCACAGTCTCCTCTCATATAGACAGTGTTCCTTGACTAGAAAGCCCCTCCCCTTCCCTGAAAATAAAAACAAAACAATAATAAAGCATCTGTTGTCAATATTCTGCCAAGATATTTGGGTTGTAGTAAAATCTAATGTAATCTGGAACTGAGTTGAATTTTTTCTTTAGTCCTTTGAGAATAAATTTATTTTTTGATTAAAATTACTTTTATCAAATTTAACAGTTGAATTATTATTTATTTATGCCAACAAACTTACTGTTGGTGTTTTTAAACACACAAGCCGTGTGTGGGCAAAGTTTAAGAAGGTCTGTGGTTCAAATCCCAGTTGTGGCATTGAATTTTTAAGTTCCAGTTCTACCTCTTGACAGTTGAAGTTTCTCCCGTTAATTGTTTCAGAGAAAATAAATTTTTTCATTAAATATGTGTATCAAATTTGACAATTCAAATTTTGCCAGTTAATGCTTTCAGATAGAATTTAGTTTTTGATTAAAGATACTGTTTATCAATTTGGACAGCAAACTGTTGCTGTTTGTACTTGGATGTGTTGCTGAATTAAATGAAAAATTGCAATTCAATGGCCAGGATTTGAATTTCAGAGGTGAGCTAGATAAAAATTGTAGCTTTGATGTTTGCCAAGAGTGGAGTGGGTGCATGTAAGAGAAATGGTGATTTGCATGCTACAGCCACATCGATTTTGGCATAGGGACACTGGGAGTGAAATTTGAAAGTTCCACATTTCTTGATAGATTTTTCTGAAATTGTTATTTTTGTATTTATATGAGAATATGATGTACACCAAATTTCATTAAAATTGAATAATTTGTTTGATATAAAAATTATTTTATGAATTTAAGAGGCATTTTCAAAATATGACTCACGTCTATTGACTTTTCAAAATTAGTTTATATTGGCAGAACTGGTACTCTAAAACATGGGTAATAAATGTATGAAGAGATATTTCAAATATGTTTGCTGATTATGCTGTACATATTTTTTTTAATAACAAAGAAAATTAATAATTTCTGATTTTTCATACAAAAAAATTTTTTTTTGAATTCATGTTGATCATAACATCAATATTGAATCATAGTTTTGTTTAGCTGCTATTTATGTATTCTTTTGGAAATTTTCATTGAATTTGAAGCAAAACTCAGGTGGGACCTTCTTTTGGAATATGCAGAAATGTAGTTTTGAGAAAAACAGTCTTTTATATAGGAGCATCCTGTGTACGTTAAGGGAGGAGCGCTATTTGAAAGGGCCGTAATGACCACATGGAGTGGGGGATATGAAAAATGTTAGCTGATCCAGATGCACAGGGGTTCCAGGAACATTTTAAGGTAAAAAAATAATTTTCGACTTTTTGACAATTTTGATCAAAATTTCACTCCCAGTGTTCCTTAAGAAGTAGCAAATTTAAGGAAAAGAATTGTAAAGAGTTAGACATATTTTATTTTTTGCTGCACCAGCTTGCTATACAATACTCATTGCTTTGATAAAAATAATAAAATGGAATAGAGAATAATTGTTAATGTGTGTCCTTTGACCATTTAGGAGTTCTTTACCCATTTAACACAACAAAAACAAATATGTTTAATGTATTTAATGTATGCAATTGGATGGCTCAGACATTGATACACAGTGACGTGGAGTACAAATATGCTTGACACAATCACCTTGGTGCATTCATATCACTAATAGAAGTGTTAATTGTTGGCAGTAGTTGAGCAACAGGTTCCTTCGTTGTGTTAAATGGTGGAGGCCCATCCAGAATGTAAGACTTTGTTGGCACACCTGGCATGTAAGTGCACCTAACAGTCAGTTGTTAAGTCATATCCTTCTGTCTGAGATCTGCAGTCATCTGCTTTTTGACTTTGCAGAACAATACCACTGCAATAATCCATCAGAAGCTTGTGGAAGTTTATGTTAATGTGTCACTATGTCCCAGAAACAAAAGACAATCACTTCATGGCATCATTGATCTTCCCCACTCACCAAAGAGTTCAAGACGACCCATTCTCCCGGAAAAGTCATGGCATCTGTTTCTTGGTACCATAACGGGATCCTTTGGTAGATACTATCCTTAAACGGGTTGCCATTAATGCAGAATTACTGCAATAGCCTAAAAGAAACTCTGAAGAGCCATTCAGAACCTGGGTAGTCAATGTCCTGTATGACAGTGCAAAGCCCCACACAGAGTGAGCTTCACAGGAGCTACTGACATTGTTTGGGTGGGATATCACCTTATTACTAAACTAAAGGAGTTTTTGGGTACATAATAGTTTTACCAATGATCAAGAGCTCGAGGAAGCTGTGAAGAAGTGGCTTAAAGAGCTGGTGGCAGATGTCTATAACACTGGCATCCAAAAGCTGATGCATCGAGTACAGAAATGTATCGATCTTGATGGCAACTATGTTGAAAAATGGTTAAATATGTGTCCTGTGAATTTCAGTTAAATACAAGCATTTTGGGAAACTGCATAAATGAAGTAATGTTACATTCAGGATGGTCCTTGTAGACACCATTTCATGCAAAAAAATATAACCCAGGAATCAGATTGTTAATGTAGAGTTGATTCAATAATTGAATAAGAAAGTAGCACACAATTGTAAACCAGAGGTGTTTGGTCCTGGTAGCTTGGTGTATGTTGCAGCCAAATGCTGAAGAATTGGATAGAAGAGTGGAGGACTTACGAAGACATTATCAGGAAGCTAGACTGAAGGCAAGGAACAACTCCGGAGGTGGCACAGGTGGTGCAGGCATGCAGTCTGGCGATAACACTCCAGGGGGAAGGAGTAACAGTCCAAGTTCACCATCGGGACATTCAAGATCTCGTCACAGTTCTCCAACGCGCTCCAGCAAGGACAAGCACCATAGCAGCGTATCACCTCGGTGGGGAGGATTTATAAGGTATGTATGTATGGTGATGTCTGTCACCTTCCATTCTGACCTTTGCTAACACAATGAAGCTTTGGGAATGAGTTGGAGTCAACTTGAAACATGTCAGCTGCATAAAATCTTGCAATATTACTAAGATAAGTGAAGCTTTTAGTTTCTAATTTGTTCTTACTTTAGACAGTGATATTGTTGTTTGTTTTCACAGAAATAACCACACATCAGAGAAGCACAGAAGTCGAAGCAGATCACGATCCATCACACACAGTCCTCCACCATCCAAACACAACAAGAAGTCAAAGAAAAACAGGTAAGTGCTTATGCTTTGCAATGTGAAGACATTAGAACCTGTTTAAGATATTACTTATGATATTTATGTTTATAGGACGAGATCAATCTCAAGGTCACGATCACGATCTCGCTCCCATGAGAGGAAGTCCAAGAAGTCACACAAGAGGAGGAGCTATTCTCGTTCTCCAAGTCTCTCACCGCACAAGTCACGCAAGACCTCCAGGTAAACATAAGAAATAGAAGCTTACATTACAGTATATCAGGTCTTATCATAAATACTGTAAACTTTTGAGACTGGCTGTACTTCCTGCCTCTGCCTGCCTTGGACATTCTTGAGTTGTGGTGCCTATACTGACTGGCACGTAAATTGGCAGTTCTTTGTGCAGAAGACAGAGACAGAGTGAGTATAGTGCGTTGCCACATTGTCACACAGTTTCTCGCGACAGAGCAAACTTCTTTTCAACAATGAAAGAAAAGTGTACCCTAATACAGTATAATGCACGTATATATAAAGCACATCCATTGTATTACTCGCACCTTAAACCTCAATTGTTTTTTATTTCTTACAGTAAACATACATTTCATTCACACAGATACGAATGTTGTTGTTGTTAGCTAATGCTGGATTTCTGACAATGAAGTCATTAATCCTCTTGCTCTACAATATTTTTCACTCATAGAGCAATAGCAGTATAGTAACCGCTTTTAAGAGAGCACCATATTTTTATGTTTTGGCGGTCACATCGCTCTCTCACAACCCCCAGAATGTCTGGAGGACCACACCTGTCGTTGGTTTACGGGTCTCACCGACCTGACAGGGAGTGTTATCAAAATAAACTCACCGACCATATCCTCTGATTACCAATCAGAGGACGTATTACATGCCATGACAGGTCAGCATGTTAGGGGTTTATATTTTATAGCGAAATTAGAGAAATGGAGAGATTGGAAAAATAAAGACTCCCTAGCCCTCGGGAACCCTAATAGCATCGGGGTCAGACAGATACGAATGTGAAAATCTTATAACAAAAGAAACCTAAGAGACAAGGAATTAAAAAGACCGCATTTAAAGTTCATTCCTATAGAATATTAAAAGATAGCAATAGATTCATTCATATAGAAAATGGCACAGAGAGTTACATAATGCACTTTAGCGTGTTACTTAAGAATAGTTGCATATTCATATTCTATAAATTGTTTAATGCATCCTTGTGCAGTTATATTGTGTTTTTCTGTTTATTACTCTGTAAATATTGACTTTCTTTAAAAAGCACTGCACTGTCAATTTAAACATTTTATATTCAATAATACACTATTTCTGATGAAAATGGGCAATGTAATTAAATTATGGCACTATCTAACAATTTTCAAAATAGCAGAAATGCTGTTAGGTTGGTTTTCAAAACTGGAATTCTGGGGGAATAAGGTGAAAGAAATGACAAATTACGTAATAATTTTACCTTTGGTTTGCGGTGATCCCTCATGTAATCGTCATTGCTCCAGAATGCAAGTTCCTCATCTTGCAGTTTTTCGGCATGCCACACACAATTTTCCCACGATGTTACACCTATGTTGCGAACAGCTTCCTCAAACAAAACTGACATTTTAAATGTTTTGTTATGTTCAGCCACATATATTTTTACCTGGACCCAGATAAGTCCAATGGCATTGTACTGGCAATGGTAAGGTGGGAGCCTGACAACTCGGTGTCCATAGCGTGCTGCAATGCCATCCAGCTTGTATTACTTTACCTGGGATTTGTGCATGTTCAACACCAGCAATTCTGCTTGTGTCTGCTTTGAACAATGCATAACATCGTTTTTAACCAGCTAGGCTATAATGTCACTCTTTTTAGAACTGTTCGTCGGAGACTTCTCCACAACAACAGTGATGGGGGTGTTGTCTATTACAATGATGGACTGAGGAGCAAGACAGGGAAGGAACTGTGTCGTGAACCAAGTTTAAAAGTTCACCATTCATTTTCCCATGGAAATCCATGCTGGACTTGGATTTAGATTGAAAGATTAGTTTACTTTCAGAAATAAATCCGGTGGCAGCTGACCCCCATGCCTTTACCAGTAGGAACCCTTAAGCCTCCAAGTCCACCATTTCTCTGCCAACAATATTTGAGTATGATTTTGATTTATCTATGTTTCATTGAGACAGTAAATACTTTTGTTTCCCAGCGCTCTTATCTCATTCATGGTTCCCAAAAATCTTACTCTCGCTGCAGTAATGTCACTCCTTTCCATGAGGAATTTCCTGCCATTGTTGCATTTGCAGATTTAAATCCCAGGTACCTCAATTCATAACATGAGTGTCTCACTTCCCTTGTACACTGTTGCTTCATTCATTTCCGAAATTAACTTCTTTGCCAAAGAAACTTCCCCTCTGTTGTAAAAATCTAAAACTTTAACAGAGCACGCTTAGGTCAAACTCGTCCGTCCCAGTTGCAGGCTTCTCCCTCTGCCTATTTTAAATATGGGATTACCAGAAGCTTGTTCTGATAACCTACCCTCACGAACAATTCTCTACCTCACAAGCCTCAGCTGTGCATTCTCCACATTTGACAATGCTGCATAATGGCCTGCCGGCAATCGCCTCTCTTGAAGAAGGCGTGCACTTTATAAATTGTCCCTCGTGTAAAACCGGCCACTTCTTGTTTCCTTCCATTACATACACTAAATACTATGTATTTGTGTGTTGATTGTAACACACACACTATCACTATACTATTAAAAAGCACTTTAATGGGGAATTGGGGAACATAGCTTTCTCTGTACGAGAGTCAACAACGCACTGACTCCCATTGGTGGACATGGTTGACGTCATCAGTAAATGCCACCTGCCAAGTCACGTGCTGGTCAGTATAGTAATGAGTCCTTGAGAGTTCAGCTGTAGAAGATTCTTTGTGTTTTTTCAACATGAACTGTAGCTGTGGTAGCTTTGTCCAAGCTTTGTATCATCTTTCTTGGAAGTTTGAAAACAGTGTTGTAATAATCACTCTAAACCAAAAAGGTGAGTCAATAACACTACACAACACTTATAATTTACCAGAACATGTTTCAGAGGCTTGACTTACCTCCATTATCCAGCGTACATCGACTGGTTCTCCCTGAATAGGGGAGAAGGAACGAAGAACCAGTCGATGTACAATTGATAATGAAGGAAAGTCAAGCCTCTGAAACATGTTCTGGTAAATTATAAGTGTTGTGTAGTGTCATTGACTCACCTTTTTGGTTTAAAGTAAGCAGGTAATTCATTTACCACTCTGTCTAGCACTTGCTTGAGACTGGAACTGTGAATGTCTCCCACAGGCAAGGAAGGTCATGCACTGTGCACTCTAGGGTAGGTAAAAGCAGTGGCGGCATGTGGTGGCTCAGTAGCTGAACCCAGATGCTGAGCACTGTGCAGCAAATGGTCACAGAAGAGTCCTTTTCATTGTTCAAAATGAGAGGGTATATGCTAGATCCTCTAGAACAGGAAATGGGCAAAATCAGCTCAGTTGGGTCACTCACGTTCTCACCTCACTCCACTCCACCGACCATCCCTCCCCTTCACTGCTGTTCAGGTTCCGACACTCTTTCAGTGGCAAGGGTATGAAGAAGAGTGCTAGAGAGAATTTGCTGTAAGCTACAAGAACAGGAAAGGTCGCTGTTTAATATGTGGACTTAAATTTTAAAATATAAAGTGTTACAATATCAAATGCCACTTTGATCAGAAGCATAAATCAAACTGGTTTATAAGTATTTATTTACTAAATTGAAAAATGTGTCGATATTTAGAAACACATTTTGCTCCATTGTAATATTATTAATCACAAGGACTCTCTCGGAAGCTAGTCCTGTGATCAGTATTATTACAAGCAAGTTGGAGCAAGTTTCTAAATATTGACATATTTAAAATAAGAACAAGTTAGGAACTAAAAGCTTGACTTATCTTAGTAATATTTTCCTTGATTTATTGACATTTTTTCAATTAATATTGTCGCCCATCACATTCTTGTTGGCACTACCGCAAAGGAGCCGAAGGAAAGAGACAGAGAATGGCCGCATTGTTGGGCGCTTGCCGAAAGAGAGAAAGGGATAGACTTCTGGAATTTTCTGCTTTGTATTTCACCGCAATAATAACTGAACTTTCCTGAAGTTTCCAGAATAGTGCCTGGGAGATATAAATAGTGGTAAAGTGTGAGAAGGGACAGTTTTTGTGTTACTAGTTCGGAGCCGTGCTGTTGGTGAATCGGAAAAGACTTTCGTGCTGTTGCAACAAGTGTAAAAAGTTACTGTTTACGGAAATAAAAGTGTTTCTTTATCTCGACTACATCTGTCTCCTTTACTTTACACCCACCAAAGTCACAATATGCTCCACTGTTTTAAACATTTCATTATCAGTTTTACATTTAAAACCAAACAATTTATTAGAAGAATATGCTTCTGGGCTGAGGCCGTGGTCCACTGGGCTCCTTCACTCTCCCAAACGTTTCATTTGCAGCTATGGCAAGCATCAGTGGCGATGTACAACTCTCCTAGGTCTCTCGGTCGCTACTGAATTGCCGGCAGAAAGAGTGGGTTTATATATACTGGTAGGTACCGCCCTCCCGTAACCTGATTGGTCCAGCTGTTTCCTGTGATCTCTTATCATTGGTCCACAGGGTTTGGCTGTGAGGCTGTTTAGCAGAGCAGGGTACCATATCTTATGAAGTTTGAGGGCTTCTGTTTTCTTGTTAAAGTTGTCTTTAAGAAAGCAGCGCACAGAATTCAGTTCTATAAAAATCATCTCCAACATGTCCATTTGCCTCCTGAGCCAGTACTTTACAAGATGGGGTATGGGGTTAGAAGCTGTGAACATTTTGAAGGAGTCCAGTCAGTGGTGAACATGTTCTCTTCAGAAGTAGCTGTTTCTATACGTGAATCTCAGGACATCTAAAGTGGCAAGCTCCTGTGCTTGCATCAAAAGCAACTATGGCTGGTTGCCTAGCATAATCAAGCAAGCAAGCAAGGTTCCCTTCACGAATCTATGGATTTAATGGAACGTATCACCATCACCACCACCGCTGCCACCACCACCACCATCACTACCACTGCCACCACCACCACTACTACCACTGCCACCACCACTATCACTGCCACCACCACCACTGCCATCACCACCACCACCACTGCCATCACCACCACCACCACTATCACTGCCACCACCACCACTGCCACCACCACCACTGCCACCACCACCACTATCACTGCCACCACCATCACTACCACTGCTACCACCACCACTATCACTGCCACCACCCTCATCACCACCACTGCCACCACCATCACCACCACTGCCACCACCACTACTACCACTGCCACCACCATTGCCATCACCACCACTACTACCAATGCCACCACCACTATCACCACCACTGCCACCACCACCATCACTACCACTGCCACCACCACTATCACCACCACTGCCACCACCACCATCACTATCACTGCCACCACCACCACCATCACTACCAATGCCACCACCACAATCACCACCACTGCCACCACCACTATCACTGCCACCACCATCACTACCACCACTGCCACCACCACCATCACCACCACCGCCACTACCATCACCACTGCCACTACCACCACCACCACCACCATCACCACTGCCACCACCACTACCACCACCGCCACTCCCACCACCACCATCACCATTGCCACCACTACCACTGCCACCACCACTATCACTACCACCACCATCTCCACTGCCACCACCACCATCACCACCACCACTACCATCACCACTATCACCGCCACTACCACCATCACCACCACTACCACCATCACCACCACCACTACCACTGCCACCACCACCGCCATCACCACTACCACTGCCTCCACTACCACTGCCATTACTACCACCACCATCAGTACCACTGCCACCACCATCACCACTGCCACCACTACCACCACCATCACCACTGCCACCACCACTACCATCACCACTGCCACCACCACTACCATCACCACTGCCACCACCACTACCATCACCACTGCCACCACTACCACTGCATCACCACCACTACCATCACCACTGCCACCACTACCATCACCACTGCCACCACTACCATCACCACTGCCACCACTACCAGCATCACCACCACTACCATCACCACTGCCACCACTACGCCTGCACCACCATTACCACTGCCACCACTAGCCCTGCACCACCACCACTACCATCACCACTGCCACCATCACCACCACCACTACCATCACTGCCACCATCACCACCACCACTACCATCACCACTGCCACTACTACCCCTGCACCATCACCACCACCACCACCACTACCGCTACCTGCCACTACCATCACCACTACCACCACCGCCGCCATCACCACCACCACTACCATTACCACTACCACCACCGCCGCCATCACCACCACCACTACCATCACCACTGCCACCACTACGCCTGCACCACCATTACCACTGCCACCACTACCCCTGCACCACCATCACCACCACCACTACCATCACCACTGCTACCACTACCACCACTACCCCTGCACCATCACCACCACCACCACTACCTGCCACTACCATCACCACTACCACCACCGCCGCCATCACCACCACCACTACCATCACCACTTCCACTGCCGCCATCACCACTGCTACCACTACCACTGCCACCACTACCACTGCCACCACTACCATCACTACCTCTGCACCACCATCACCCCTGCACCACCATCACCACCACCACCATCACTGCCACCAGTGCTACCACCATCACCACTGCCACCACCACCACTGCTACCACCACCATCACCACTGCCACCACTACTACCATCACCATCACTACCACTGCCACTACTATCACCACCACCACCACCAGTGTCACCACTGCCACCACTACCACCAACACTACCATCACCACTACCACTGCCACTACTACCACCAACACTACTGCCACCACCACTAATACCACCACTACCATCACCACTGCCACCATCACCACCACCACCACCCTCACCACTGCTACCACCACCACTACCATCACCACTACCACTACCATCACCACTGCCACTACCACCACCACCACCACTGCCACCACTACCACCACCACTACCACCACCATCACCACTGCCACCACTACCACCATCACCACCACCACTACCACCATCACTACTGCCACCACTACTACCACCACCATCACCACTGCCACCACTACTACCACCATCACTACCACTTCCACTACCACCACCACCACCAGTGTCACCACTGCCACTACTACCACCACCACCACCAGTGTCACCACTGCCACCACTACCACCACCACTACCACTGTCACTACTACCACCACCAGTATCACCACTGCCACCACCACCATCACCACTGCCACCACTACCACTGCCACCACTACCACCACCACCAACACTGCCATCACCACTACCACCAACACTACTGCCACCACCACTAATACCACCACTACCATCACCACTGCCACCATCACCACCACCAACACTACTGCCACCACCACTAATACCACCACCATCACCACTGCCACCACTACCACCAACACTACCATCACCACTGCCACCACTACCACTGCCATCACCACCACCACTACCACCACCACCACTATCTGCCATCACCATCACCACTATCACTGCCACCACCACCAGCACCACTGCCACGTACTGCACTGCAGGGTAGAAGCTGGAGGAACCTCTGAGTGTTTCTGATAGGCAGTGTGCTTGGGACTAGATACACCTCTAGCAGTTATGTCAGGCCATAGCTAAGAATGAGAAAGTTAACCCTTCCCGGGCGAAATGCCCATATATTTGGGACGCATGGTTACGCATCAGTTTCACACAAATTCTTTTTATTCGTTCGCGTAAGCTATCGTAGCTGGCCTTTACTTCACGTAAGTGGTCAACATGATGTCATTAGATGAATTTAAGCACGTGTCTGTGCTTAGGTTTGTGTTTTGTTAGTCGCTACAGAATAATACGTCCTGAGCGGGTAATTTTCTGTATTGGTTTTCATTATTTTGCTCGTTTTGGTTTGATTTGGAGCATGACGTGTAAGAGACTATGGGGAGGATGAAATAAGGGCTTGTATAGAATCTGTGCTCAGTGAAACAGATGAAGGTGACTTTCGTGCGTGGGAAAGTGATGAAAACAAAAGTCCGGCAAGTGCGCGCAACAGTGACCTATGTAGCAGCAGGTGTTAGGAAAGAAACAATACATTTTTGTGAAACATGTGATCTGAAACCCTATTTACATCCCGATAACTGCTTTGGAGCATACCATACACAAAAAGGCTTCAGTGTCACCCAATAAGGTGTCTAGGAACTGATGATGCACTCTGCCCTGTAGATATGGCAAAGTTTCAGTGGTTTTGGTACATATACCACTTTTCATTTAAATATGTGTAGCCTCAAAAGAAAATACCTCCAATAAAAAGCAATTTTATGACTTAATGAACATTTATGTGCTTGGTTATACGTTTTCAACAATTTTGTACACAAAATAGTATCATATGTGCCTTATTTTGAATAATATTCATGTTTTAAAATACTTGAGAAAACTAGGAAAATAATTATGCCCAGGAAGTGTTAAAACTTAACCAAGCCTTCCTTGCTGTCAATTGTGAATTTTCA
The DNA here is from genome assembly GCA_030765045.1 of Tenodera sinensis. Taxonomy (NCBI): domain Eukaryota; kingdom Metazoa; phylum Arthropoda; class Insecta; order Mantodea; family Mantidae; genus Tenodera; species Tenodera sinensis. The sequence goes on from CM060963.1 coordinate 4,321,870, forward strand.
CATTATAGATATATTTTAATTTTGCCATTGTGGTTTCTGTTCTCACTAGCTTTTAAATGTGAATTTGAGGTACCAAAAGTAGGGGTCTACTGTAAGTGCACCATTCACATGTGAGTAATGAATTTGTGTTGGTTGTGTTTCAGAGATAAGGCAAGGTACAGATCACGGTCTCGGAGTCACGATGGCAGAAGAGGTATGGATCGTTCCCGGTCACAAAGCTATGATCGTTATGACAAATATTACACAAGTAGCTCAGAGAAACTTGGCAGCAGCAAGTCACGTAACAAACATGATGACAGAGTACGCACCAAAGATCGCAGGTGAAAGTGAGCCAAGGAAGTAAGAAGTAATCATTCCTAAAGTTACAGTTAAGAGAAGTACTTAATTGTATCATGACATACATATTGAGCGCATCGAACATCACCAGCTTATTCCTTTTAAAACAGGCAGACAGTACCATAAAGAAGATTGCTCCTAGTACAAAAACAAAGACGACGTTTTGTAAATATTTCTGGTAAGTAAAGTATGTGTGTATGTATGTGCATATAGTGCATCTGTGAGAAAATGTTGAAATTTATAAAAGCCAACTGTGTGTCAGCGCAGAGTAAATGGTATTTAATTTTAATGATGGTATTTTCATTTCACCTCTTTCCACATCCTGTTGGTGCCACCAGATGTCAGGCAGACAACCTATATTTCAGTATTTGCTAGAATTGGGAGTCACAAATTATATACTGGTTGAATATTGTTCCTTCTCTGCCATAATCAGATAATTGTAATCTGATGCTTCCCCTTAAGTGTTCGGTTACAGGCTGTTATTAAATCACTGTGCTGCAATTGTGTGCACAACTGGGAGGTTGATAGGCTTCAAAAAATCAATTTTTGGTTGTTAATTTTAACAAGTTATAGAGTTCTTCAGCTTTAAAATGATATTAACATAGGGCTGAGGTGGCAGGTGACAAGAATAAAAAAGAAAGTAAGTAAAGTACTTTTCTCCTTTGTGGGCACAAATCTCTGACCACATCAAATGCTAAACCATCAGCCATCATGCTAAACCGTTCAGCCATGAGAACATGTGATGCTTGCTGCATTCAGTCAAAATCAGTCCGCATCGAAATGTGCTGTCTCACCGATTGCTTTAGTTGGGCCCTCCCCATCCTTTGCCACAGTTTCTGTTGAATGCAGAATATATATTTTACCAGGATTTGATCCTACAATTCTTGGCCTGATAGCTTAGCTACTTCTATCTTGCCATAAATACTGATGTCAAAGCATTGGCATTGTTATCCAGTTAGAAGCAAGAAAAGAAAAGCACAAGATGTGGGAAAGCTAACTGAGTAATAATATGGAGCAGACATGTTCTAACAGTATGTGTACTTCATCTTGGATCACGATTCCCTGAAGCATTGATTTTTTGTACTTAGGCACATGTTTCTCTAAAACTAAAATATATTGATATCAAAGTTTTAGTGCTTATTTATTAATGTTTCTTGAATACTGCTGGTTAAATATTTTATAAATTTGAGGTATAATATAGAGAAAAAAGACATTTTTCTCATGCAAAAAACAAACTGTATAGGAATTTTATTGAGTGGACCACATCAAACTATGCCTTATGTTATTCAGATAACAATTTGGTGCCTGCAACTGTAAACTCCTATAAGAAAAGTGCACCTGAAGTATGATGTATACAGAATACACAGTATGCTGTATGCCCCTTTTGCATGGAACTCTGTGAATGTAATTCATTATATACTAGTTACATGCACAAAGACTTGGACTATAATCACACCAAATTTCAGTTTGTTCTAATGAGTAGTTACTGTGTACGTTAACTTCTTGGTAAAAATAACCTCCCAGTGTTCTTAACTAAACCAACTTGCTTGGTTGTGTTCAACAGAGATGTTTTCTAAAAGTAAAAACCCTGCACAAACAAGCATACTTAAATAAAAAAGTTAATATAATCAAGCAAGTTAGTGACAGATTGACCAGCCTGCAAAGTTTGAAGATCTGCAACTGAATCAAAAGGGTAAAGGGCAGAATTGTATTCACGTATACACGGGCGTCAGCTGTTGGCCCTTGTAACTTGGAATCTAATATTGTTCATGAAGTACCCTTCATGACAAAAAAATTGGTGCATAGTGCACCATTAGTGGAGAAAGGGTTCTCAGAGCTCCAATAAGCAATTTCTATCTCTGGGTTAAGTTCAAGTGTACAAGACAAACCCACACACTCTGGAAGAATTAAGACAAATATCTGCCAGGAAATTGCCAGCATTTCTCAACATGAACTATGGCGAGTGATGGATAGATTCGTAAACAGGCGCATATGGACGACAATAGCCAGTTTCAGCAGCTTCTTTCATAAAGTTGGTAAGTAAAGACCTTAAAAGTAGTTTTAAAAATGTTGCGCGGTTTCATTTGCTCCTCTCTATGATAGCGGCAGACAGCAACGAGCGCCAAAGATACAGACGTGCAAAACACCGTGCAGCCGGTTCAAACTTTTTTTTGCTCTTCCTGTACAGTGAAGATTAAGTATTGACATACCAATGTAAAAGAAACTATTGCAAGAAAAGGGATTCATCAATAAATTGAATTACAAATAGAAAAAAAACGTTCTTCTCAGAAACTCATGTTGTACATCTATCGAGTTTTGAGAAAATGCTCCTCAGTTCCTTTCTTTTTCTGCATAAATTAATTTTTATGAGCCTATGAACACTGCAATCATAAAATGAATATTTTGAATTTTTATATAGCATGTTTGAGGTTATGTGTGCAAATTAATACAGATATAAATCAGAGGAAAACTTCAATGTATCCAAAAAATTTAATATGCTAAAATGCAAAACTGAGAAGGAACCAAAAAAAAAAAAAGAATGTGTTGCACTCGCATGACTTTCTCTACTCTTTTACTAACCATTCTTACAAACTCTTATTCCTATATCTACCTTGTGTTAGTCGAGATAAACATTTGCAAAATTATTGCATATTTCCTTGTAGGTATAAGGGGAATATGGGAAAAGTGTAGGCTTTGAGTGATAAATCTTTTAAAGCTTTGAGATTCCATTCTCTGTGCACAGCTAACATAAATAATGAATACCGATGTTCCATTCAACAAAAGTTTAAGTATTCCAAAAGTCACACAAATAAGGAAGATCTCTGAAATGGTTCACTCTACAAAAAAATGTATTTAGACATAAATTGTGTGTTTTAGCAAGATCAACATTTTTTGTACAGTAAGATTAGGTCTATCTCTTACAGTTTACCAGTTATGCAAAAGTCATCCAGAGTAAACAGGACTAGAGCTAGAAAATTCAAAATAGACATTTCATTTTTCATAAAAATATCTTAAATATGTGGTGTTTTAATCAAAATCATTAGTCATTTTTAAGAAAATCAAAATTTTTCATGTAAAGGGTATTTAGGGTGGAGGAATTTTGTTTAAGATCTTCGTCGAATCCTTAAAAGAGACACCTAACTTAAATACCAACTTTGGTTTTCAACCGACTAGTCATTTTTACTCTCTACTGGTAAGTAGGGGAAGTATTGTATTCCACCCAAAAATTCGAAGTCGAGATTTCACCGGAAATACATGTTTTGAGGCCCCCTGAATCCAAAAAAAGCATTTTTAGAAAAAGGTCCGCGTGTGTGTCTGTCAGTCTGTGGACAGCATAGCTCAAAAACGAAAAGTCGGTTAAAAACCAAAGTTGGTATTTAAGTTTAATGTCGTTCAAGGATGTGACACGAAGATTTTGAAGAAAATAGCCCCACCCTAAACTACCCTTTACATGGAAAATTTTGATTTTCTTGAAAATGGCTCTTAACGATTTTGATTAAAATGTCATATGTTTGAGATATTTTTATGACAAATGAAATGTATATCTTGAATTTTCTGGTTATAGCCCCTGTAGTCGTATTTACTCTGGACGACTTTTGCATAACTGGTAAACCGTTAGAGATAGACCAAATTATACTATACAAAAAATGTAGATCTTGCTAAAATACACAATTTATGTCTCAATAAATTTTCTTGTAGGGTGAACCATTTCGGAGATATACCTTGTTATGTGTGTGAGTTTCGGAAAACTTGGAACTTTCGTGAAATGGGTCATCGTTGTTCATTTTTTTATATGTTACGTGTGCAAAGAGAACAAGATCTCAAAGCTTTAAAATATTTGACTATCGCACAAAGCCTACTGTATTCCAATATTCCCCTTGCACCTACAAGGAAATAAGCAATAAGATAATTTGTACAAATGTTTATTTTAACTAACACGAAGAAGATATAGGAATAAGAGTTTGTAAGAATGGTTAGTACAAGAGTACAGAAAGTCATGTGAGTGCAACACATCAGATTTTTTAGTTATGCTATCTACTGACACAGATGGACCTTTTTCTAAAAATGTTCTTTATTCAGGGGGCCTCAAAACATATTTCCGATGAAATCTCGATATTGAATTTTTGGGTGGAATGCAATACTTCCTCTACTTACTAGAGGAAGTAAAAAAGACACAGAAAGGGGAAAAGGGCAGGACAAGTGGGGCTGAAAGGGAGCACACAGGTAACTTGGCCTAAGTGATCAAGAAGTTGGTATTATTTGGAAAATCAATATTCAACCTTGTTTATTAATTTAACAAATTTGGTACACATTGTATAGCAAGCATGGAATACTGTAGGAATGTCTGCTTTTTAGAACTTTATTTTTTCTTCTTTGACTTGGCTGGTTGTTCTGAAGTTTCATTTTCTGGCCTTGGTTTCTGCCACTGCAAAGGTTTCCTGCGGTACATGGGCCAGGGGGGAATCGTCACCTGCAAATAAACAAAATGTCTTCAACCAAAATATTTCTTTTGATGAGATTATCATACATTTGCAATACTGACATGGCAAACTTTTTGTGAATGGCCTACGAAGTCCACTTTAAATACTAAGTTGTCATTCAGAGTGACAATTTCAAGGATAATACCCACTTTTTAAACACTTCCATACCTCCATGAACATGAAGTAGAAACTAGACAAATATACTGTAACAAAATGGTAAAGTCCATTTACTTTTCTAATACTTTAATTTCCTCTAAATTTTACTACAAATGCACAATTTCCTTCTCGTTGCTAACACAGTTTATAGTCTTCTCTACTATTACAAGTCACAATTGTTTTTCCGATATTCCTTCTCAGTCTTTTGTGTTTCTCCACTTTGTCTCTTATATCTTTACTATTATGATACAATCACTCGATGACAAACATACTCGCTGATAGGCTGGCCGACGCACTCTCGTAACTACAACTAACTGTACATGATGACTTAAACAACTCAACTCGATCACTACCCTGAACTGCTCGCTGTCCTATTTATACTGGAACCAGTGTCACATGACCTTCGAGAACCCTCCATACTCGTGTGCAACAATGACTCAGTGGAATTACTGGAAACTTCTGGATGATACAGTATCATGCTGTTCAATCACATACCCACTAGTTGCCCTGTAGCCTCAGACCTCCTTTATGTTTTACCATCATTGTTTATGGTCACTTTCACGGCCATCAGCATCTTCTCTCAGGGCATTCCTCCAACATTTCTCCGGGTGGCACGGGTCCTTGGCAATGTTGTTGGATATCACCCTTTGATCCAGGTGGGGCGGCGTCTGACACCCTGCCTGAAGTGTGTTGGGATACTGTCCTGCACACAACCCCTAAGGTTCCATGACCATTGACCTCCCCGGTGCATCTTCTCTGACACCCTGCCTGAAGTGTGTTGGGATACCGTCCTGCACACAACCCCTGAGGTTCCATGACCATTCACCTCCCCAGTGTATCTTCTCTGCCACCTTGCTCTCGGCGTACCCAATTGCGACCTCCTCCAGGATCACCCAGAAGACCTTAAGATGCTCACTGGGACTCTGGCACGTTAATCTTGTGTATCCCTTCCCTGCAGACGTCGACTGTCGCCTCATGGCTGCAGAGGGCATCCATTTCCAGTATTACCTCCTTAGTCAGCCTCGCGACGAACACCCACAGACCCATAACGCTCTGCCCCAAGTTAAACTCCAGCCAGGCCTCCACCACCTCACGTCGTATCATGGTCACTGCTGCACACCTGGCTGGATGGTTCTCACGTGTTCCTTGCTTGTCCATATGTTTTGCTGCTGGTTGTCCTCCACGACATCCCTGAGCTGACTCTGTCTTCCTCGTGATGTACACTTCCGTTATCCGAGATGGGCGCAACTGTCACCTCAGACACTAGGTGCTCCCTCCCCAGGTCTGCATTAACCCATCTGCCCCTGGCATCCTGTTCCGTCAACTCTTTCTTCCAGGGCACTAAGATGTTCCTCGACGTCCAAGCACTGACAGAGTTCTCCCACCTTCACGCTGATCAGTTTCCTGTCAATCTTTACTGATAGCTCCGTCTTCATCTTGAACGTCTCCACTTTCTCCTCCAACCCACGTTTCCGTGTCTTTACTTTGCTTCAACTTCTCCACTCCAGATTTCATTTCTTCCATTCTGGATTTCAGTTAATAATTGTTTCATCATGGCATTCGCGTTGCACTTCCGATAACAATGTAACAAACGACACTTTGACGAGTTCCACTTCTGACATCAGTGTAACAAAACGACAAAATTTGAAGTCCATTTATCTTTCTAACACTTTATTCTCCTCTCAATTTTACTAACAATTTCCTTCTCATTGCTAACACAGTTTATAGTCTTTCTCTACCATTACAATTCACAATTGTTTTTGTGATATTCTTTATTGATCTTTCAAATGTCTCATATATCTTATTATTATGATACAATCACTCAAGAACATACATACTTGCTGATGCACTCTCGTAACTAAAACTGACTGTACACAACGACTCAACAACTCAACACTATCAGTACCTAAAACTACTCTTGACACTCGCATAAAGTGAACTTAACTGTTCATTGTCTGTCCTATTTATACGGTTTGAGTTGGTTAAACACAGAAATAAACCAGCACGATAACACAAGATAACTGTAACAAAGGTGATGTGATACAAGTGGTAACACTGGAGTATGAACAATGATGCTTGGTTGTTACTCTGGCAAGTACAGGCTTTCTGAACTCGTACTGTTTGTAGCACTAGATTCCAGGGCTCAAGATAGTGTGCATTTAGCACACGACTCCCTGCCAACAGACATCACGCTACAGTGAGCTGGTGTGCTTGGCTTCCTGAAGTTGCCTGTAGTACACGACTCCCTGCCAACATATGTTTTTGCACTTTTAGCTTGAATATTTATTCTAAAAATGCATATGAAATAGTATGTGATGGTGTTAAACAAAGCAGCATGCATTATTGTGGATTATTTATATTTTTCCAGATACTCGTCAATAAACTGAAGTAAACATTTATCATTTTACAATCTTGATACAGTATGGTTATTGCAAATATATTGATATATTGTTCGCACACGGCTCTTATTAATCTTTCCCCAATATGAAATGACAATAAAAATTAATGAAATTAAGCAGATGAGGGGAGGTATACCAGGGATGACGTCACAATCCCATAAAAGCTCACAGAGATATCAGCTTTACATAATCTACAGCTGCTGCAAAAACTTCACAGGAAATGACGACCATGGCTAACAAAAGACAGGCTATGGTGCAAACTACAGTGACGTAATTCTCCTAGTCTGAGATCACAACTGTCTAACATCCATATCCTAAACAACTGAAAAAATTGTTTGTTGAGTTCATACAAAAGAAACAGTTTTATCATGATGGTATACAATATCAGACTAGCATTACTACGATTCACACTGCAGCCTGTCTCTTTCGTTTGCCACAGTTAGACACTGGCCTACTGATCCAAAGCTTGCAGGTTCAAACCTGGCCCAGACTGATGGTTTTAAGGTGAGACTTTGTCTCTTATACACACCACCAATGACTGATTTAGCGTAGCCATGGGATTGCGGGTTCAGCAGCAAAGCCTACCCGAGGAATGTCTTAGAAATAGAAGTGGGTACACATTAGAGTGAGTAATACTGACCATTGCTGCTAAAACAAATCCTGCTCCAAGAATGTACACTGTCTGCGAGAATTGCTGGATGATGTAGCCCCACACAAGACCAACGACCTGAAACATTTGCTTTCTTAATAACTATTCTTGCAGGCAATTTTCATCAAGTTGTTGAAGACAGGTCTGTAACTTACACCAAACAGAGTGATAATGATCCTCGACAGCTTCTCTGCTCGACGCTGGCCATCGTAGTCCTTAAACGGAATAATCAATAAAATATGTTAGAGCAGCAGAGAACAAAACTGAAGTCTAATAGTTGAGTTCAATGTAAAGTACATAAATACGTAACAGTATCACAAAAGATTGCTTGATATTAACAGCTACACGGAACGAAAGTTCCGCAGAGTACTTGTCTTAACACAATTTACATATTTAGGTTATGTTTACTGTCACTATCTTACCATATGAGTAGGTAAGGAATCGAAGAGATACATTTTCCTAGGTGTTTCAAGATTTCAATATCCCAATATGTTAGCACTCCGACTTATACCTCACTTCTTAAACTAAAGTATGTTTGTCAGTTACAAATGGTAAAATGACACGTTTCCTAACATACAATACTCAAATAGTTGGTAGACCTGAGAGCATAAGATTACGAGACACCATAGAATACGAGCACTGCCTATCCACTGGAATAGCAACTTTTGGTGATACATCGAAGTTTCCAAAAGCCCCGCTCAAAACATTAATTTTGAGCGCTAAATGCAAACAATCGACAATTCACACAAGGCTGCCAATATTACTCCAAGAATTAGACAATGCTGCCTGTTCCGGCTTCAAAATATGCCTGGCCTGTGTGCCTGGCTAATATACTTAACCTTATATTGCACACTGGTCCAGTGGCGAATCATGTGACGCCCAGCCATGTTAGTCACGTGACTTCAACACTTCGGCTTTCTTCGCCACTGGACCAGTGTGTAATATAAGGTTAAGTGGCTAATATCTCTGGTATACTCTGTGGTTACAGGCGATTGGACACGGAATAGCCCAGACATCGTAAATTATAGAGCTGGATAACTGGTGTATATAATAACAATTGTTTGTTACTCAAGGTTTTTGAGTATTGTGTCCAAACGATGAACTTAATGGACCCTGAAAGTTTTCCTCCGAGAACTCGTGTAAATGGGTCTTCCTTAGGAAACCACATTGGTAAAGGTGTAATATTATTGGGAGCAGTAGATACGGTAAGTAACATAAGATTTGAGCAATAACTCACTCCAGTCTTATTTAACCCTTAACTAGTGACGTGGTAAACTCACACTACTGGAAGACACCTTATATGCTACTTCAGAGTTAATATTTGTTGGTTTTCAAGATTCCAAGCTTTTTATTTAAGACATCATTAAGCATTATTTTGATGTATGTCAAGTTTAACAATTATATTATTTTAAACGTTAAAAAAATAACGAACCCTCTTGTGTAAATAATTGGAAAATAAAATGTTTACGTTTCTTCTCCCTAGGAATCTTGTGTAAAGAGCTTAACAAAAACCGGTAATTGTTTACAAAATCGGCCGCTCGAGAAAACGAATAAAACAGTGCAATGGATGCAGTTTTTATTGCTGATTACGATTTTGAAAGTTTTATTTTGCGCTCAAGCTTCGTTTTTTATTTATGAGCAAATTTCGTACGTGCGATGCAGCAGTTTATTTCGCTTATGCGGCGGATATTTAGCAAATAAATGTGTATAAACGAGTATAATATATGCTAGAATGATTGATTAATGCATTTACGTTGAAATTGTTGCATAAACAGTGCCCAAGTTGTAAATATTTCGATAACACAGGACCCTGTTACCACAATCATATATGTACACACACTAAACCTAACCTAACACAGGCAAAACGAAAACGAATAATCAATCAATAATTCTAGCATATGTTGTACTCGTTTATACACATTTATTTGCTAAATATCCGCCGCATACGCGAAATAAAACCGCTGCATCGCACGTACAAAATTTGCTCATAAATCAAAAACAAAGCTTAAGCGCCAAATAAAACTTTCCAAATCGTAATGAACAATAAAAACTGCATCCATTGCATTGTTTTATTCGTTTTCTCGAGCGGCCGATTTTGTAAACATTAAAAAATCTGATGTGCTGCATTCACATGACTTTCTCTACTCACTCTTGTACTAACCATTCTTACAAACTCTTATTCCTATATCTTCATGTTAGTTGAGATAAACATTTGTACAAATTATCTTATTGCTTATTTCCTTGTAGGTACAAGGGGAATATGGGAATACAGTAGGCTTTGTGCGATAGTCAACTCTTTGAAAGCTTTGAGATCCCGTTTTCTTTGCACGGTTAAGATACAAAAAAAAAAAAAAATGAACAATGTTCCATTTCTTTGTATAAAAATGTCCTTCAGCTATGTTTGGTGATCTACGATGCACAGTCCCTTGGCTGCACTTTACAGCTCAGTGTCATGTTGGCGTCACTGATGTGAGAGGACGACATCAATGTGCGCAGTGAATTGGGCTAGTATACTAAAGACAATCTCACAAGTGCAATACAGTAGAAGCAAGCTAATCCGAAATTCCAGATAATCTGAATACCTGCTAATTTTAAAGCTGAATTTATATACTTTCTTTTTTGTTTTTTGGTTAATCCAAACATTTTTCAGTCCGATCAGATCACAGCCCCAATTAATTTGGATTAGGAGAGTTGTACTGTACTACAATCTTGGATTTATAAATATAAAAAAGGGCTTCTTTAGAATGTAACAGAAAGCAAATATGTTTTTGCCATGAAGTTGCCTCGCCATATATTTGTCGAGGTGGGTAAGAGTATATTGGTGGTGCTAGTGGAATCACACGGTCTGTGGGGGAGGTGTTGAGTCTGCAGATTGTTCACTTTACTACCGGGGGTCAGTTCCACCATCCACATTTACTTATTTACTAAAATAATTGTACTGCCTAAGTCTCCAATTTTTAACAAGTTCTCTTAGAATATTACATAAGTAAATGACTAGTAATTCTGTTTTAGAGTGAGCCAAACGACATGGTCGTGGATGTGAAGACGCCCGATAACCAACATGTGACAGTGCAGCTGAACAAACCCTTGGTGGAACGAATAGGGGGTTTTGTGGAGTTCCACGGCATTTCAGCAGGAAAGAGTGCAATGAAGGCAGACTATTACGCAACATTCCCCTTGAACCGCACAGAAGGTTTCAGTAAGTCACTTTGGATTTCCAACGTTTAAATGTAAATGCATTGTGCCACTTATAATAAGCATACGTTTACAGTGAAAATTGTTCTTTTTAAGACATTTTGTCAAATGTGAAATAAATCACTAAATATTATCAACAAACTACTCCATTTTGTGACTAATGCACATGCATGAAAATGTTGTTGTTGTTAGCTAATGCTGGATTTCTGACAATGAAGTCATTAATCCTCTTGCTCTCCAATATTTTTCACTGATGGATGGGGCACTAGAAGTGGCCGGGCATATTTGAAGGTGGTCTCGATCCATTTCCTCTTGCAGATCACATAGAGGACAGAGTGGTGAAGAATATATCCCAATTCTGTTTAAATGTTTTTCATGGCAACGAAAAGAGCAACCAATTACAGCTAAGATGTTTTCATAGCAACGCTAAACCATTGTTGTCGATATTTAACACGTGATTAACTTGTGTCTGACCTTCAATCTTATGTTATACCAGTAACATAAACTGTGCGTCTTATCTTGTTTTCCCTGCAATTTATACAATGTCTCCCTCCAACTGCAGCTTGCAATGTTTGTATCAGAGTTTGCCTGTATGCTGACAAGTTCGTTTGCATCATTCTATTTATTGTGGTTATTTGCCTTGTATTTATGTGTGGCTGAATCTGTGTGCATGTTGTGAGCATTTACAACAGTCTCACTCTTTTAATGAATAATTATGCCCAAAATTATTGACAAAGACCGCATAGCCAAACGAAAAACTTTACATACTCGGGAAGTGAATGAAATTGTGTTTGGTAAGGTACATAACCCAGTTAAAGGATTATGCAGTTGATGGTATTGCTGAAGAACATGCTGGAAAATTGTTTGGTGTCGCCCTTTCCTAGTGTACTCTGATTTAATTAACTTGGGCCAAAATAAAGGGTTACGTTGTGTGAAACAATAGATTTCACTGTGACATGTGCAATAAAGTTACATCAATAAAAACCTGAAAACTGTGAACAAGTGGTTACCGATATAAAGGGCATAATAACTGCAGCATGGGAAAATGTAGTCTTAGAAGCAAGGATAGAATAGTTTGTCATTTCTGCGGGTAATTCAAGCAAAAACAGCAATAATGCCAGTGAGTAGGACATCAGCAGCATTTCCTATTACAATATTTCACAGGTGTGTTTCTTTTGTTAACATTAATCTTTACAGTGATATATATATACTTCCATGTTCCCAACTATCAATATCTTTCCTTTTTGACACCGATAATAAATTTCAGTACATTTTGTTAGTGGACCGAATCACAGCGATATAACTGTTTCATCTAAAATGGAGGAAATGTCATTTACATATGTGCTGCCCTATCACAGCACAACAGCGTCCCTCAGAGGCACATGAGGGGAAGGTCGGTGGATCTAAATATCATCTATTTAGTCCTCCCGGCTAGGTCCGATGGACCCGTTGACCAACGATAGGTGTGGTCCCCCTTGCAAAATGGGGGTTTAAGTCGGGTGATGTAACTGCCACATTGTAAAACTGGTGCCCGTTAAGAAAACAGTTACATGAAAGCCACATACATGAATATGAGTCCTAAAGTAGAATAGGTATCTCAGCCTCACCGATATGTGTCCTGTGTAACGATCCAGCAGAAATGAATGAAGAACACTTGAAGACCTGTGAAGCATTAAGATCAGAAGAAACTACAGTTCAAAAGTATTGGAAAGCACGAATGCTAATGGCTTCATTGCCAGATGCAAGGCACTAGAAAACAACAACAACATTTTGTTAGTACCTTGTCATCCTGTTCACTTGTAAATACTAACATAAGCATTGTGGCCTAACCTTTCGCTAAATTTCAACAACACAGAACACTGTCATCACGTTCATATATGCACTGACCCAGCCCTGTGAAATGAAATAATTGAAAATGTAAATAAAGTGGCAACAGAAAGCCCCCTGGAATAACTACAGGACTTTCGAATTGGTTCTTCACTGCTGCACGGCCTTTTGCCTGTGCGAGTTTGAAGCTGCCGCAGCTGGGTTTGCCGCTACTAGCAAGCCGCACGTAAAACATGTATAAAAATCTTACACTATAGAAAATGCTGGAAATGTCGTGAACGATGGTTTAATCGATTCACAGCTTCTGTTCTTTTCAAATGAGGCGTGGTTTCATCTAAATGGTCATGTGAACACTCATAACAGTCTGTATTGGGCATCTGAAAATCCACATCACATTCAAGAAATCCCTCATTATGATCGGAGACTTGGAGTTCGGTGTGCTGTTAGTGCGACGCATAATTTGTCCAATATTTTACGACCAGACTAAATAAAGAGAGGTACCAAAATGACATTTTGACCCCATTTTTTCGTGAACTGGCAGAAGTAGTGAAATCATATGGGTGGTTTCAACAAGATTCTGCTACTGCAAGTACAGACCATGAATAAAATGAGGGAGGTGTTTGAAGATAGAGTGATTAGTGCTGGTATATGGCCCTCTCGCTCCCCTGATTAACAGTGTGTTGATTTTAACTTGTGGGGTAACCTGAAAGACAAAGTTTACGAGAAAAATCCTCACACATTGGAGGAACTAAAACAAAATGAAATCAGACATTACAGTAGCCCAACTTAATCATGTGAATCAGAATGTGTTTTCCCGATATAATGCATGTATAGCAGAGAAGGGACGACATTTCCAGCATTTTCTATAATGTAAGATTTTTATACATGTTTTATGTGCGGCTTCTTAGTAGTGGCAAACCTGACCGCAGCAGTTTCAAACTTGCACAGGCAAAAGGTCATGCAGCGGTGAAGAACCGGTTCGAAAGCCCTCTATGTTAAAATATACAGTGTTGACTGATTTCTTCTGTTGATGTGTGATACAACAGAGGAAGAAGTGATTCTGATAGATATTATAACAATGAGAAATACTAATTATACGTTGTAAAGTAAATAATTGTGAATTTTAGTGATCCTCATAAAAAGGAACAATATCGTCAGTGATATTAATTGAGATGAAGTGCAGCGAGCTTAAAAAGCAATATTGACTTTTCACAATTGTTGCTTGTGCCTAGTCATTTTGTTCTTTAGTGTTGAAGTCCGCCATGTTTAGCAAGAAAATTGTAAAAGTGTTTCATGAGAAGGCTGACGATTTCTGAGTGTTAATAAATTGTTTAAGACTGATTCTTTCATAAATATAATACATCCGTACCACCCCATTCTGTGATAACAGTAATAGAATCTTGTAGCTCTCCGACTGATGCTAGGCCACGAGAAGTAATCTTCATTAACACTTTCACTCTAATGAAGTTTATTAAAGTAATAAATAATCGTTCCAAATAGCACCTCAGCGTTTGGCTCGAATTGCAGTAGCATGTTTAAATATTGTTCCAGCTGAATGTGCACTTGACAGCTATATGTCTCATTTCCCTGCAACTTGAGAACCAGTTTATTGAGAATATTACTTTTGTTAAACAGACTTCTGAAGAAGTGTTGCTATGTGTTCAATATCAAGGTCACTTTCACTAACAATGATAATGTTATTTAACTTGGGTTAAAGTAACGGTACCACAAGTAACTTCTCCATTATTATTTTAGCTTAGTTGGTTAGAGCACCCGCCTTGTAAGCGGAGGGTCTGTGGCTCAAATCCCAGCTGTGGCATTGAACTTTTCATTTGGATTCTACCTCTCAAGCTTCTCCATTGTTTGCAACTCTGACTGTACAGGCCAGTCTCTACCAGGGAATTCTATGGAATCAAAGTTTGTTGGCTTGTACTGGAATGTTGTTTGTTGTGAGCTGTCCATTGTCTAGTTGCTGGCAGCGGTGTGAGGCAGCTAGCGCTGAAACCTTCTCTTTCCATGGTCAGCACTATACATAACCGTGTGGCATTTGTTTCTTGAAGATATTGGAAAAATATATTGTTTGCCTTATAAAATTATATTTTATGTGATTTAGGGAGAAAATGTGATCAAAGAAACAAAATAATAAGAGAAAATGCACCTGAAACATGAGTTGCAATTGATGTTACTGATATCAGTGTTAACTTATTTTCAGAATAATAACCAAGACTTAAAACTTTGATGGCAAACATTACTAACAACGGTTCCTTGGATGATCAGCTGTGTGAAATATATCGGGCCACTTTGCACTCCATGGCCTTCATCAGGAACTAATGCCACGGTAGAAAACATGTTGGTATATGAGGTGTGTTCAAGAAGAAACCAAACTTCTGTCTTATCAGCTGACAAGTTGCTTATTGTACAACATTTTAAGCTGATACACCGTTCCCATCGTTTTTCCATTTTTGGAATGCCCCTGGAACACATTTTATGGGATTTCACACAGGTCTCTTGTCGCATTGTCCTGAGTCTCCTCTCTAATTTGGAAACAATGTCCTTTTAACATGTTCATTTGGGAAATAGGAAAAAGCTTGCTTGGGGTAGGCCCAAGAATACGGTGGATGGGCCACAATGGGAATGTGGTGTTTTGCTAGATAGCTGCAGACAAGGAGTGACGCATGAGCTGGCGTATTGGCATGATGCAACATACAATTCTGATTTTCCCACAATTCAGGCCTCTTCCTGTGCACAGCATCCCTCATGCGCACTAGGATTCCCTGGTAGACTTCCTTGTTCACCATCTGACCATGTAGCACAAATTCATGATGGATGATGCCTTTGTAGTAAAAAAACAACCAGAATCACCTTGATTTTTGACCAACTCATGCATGCTTTTTTTGGACGAGGTGACCCTTTGCCCACCCATTGTGCGATTACATCTTCGTTTCTACATCATAGCTGTACACCCACGTCTCATCACCTGTTATGACATTCTTAAGAAAGTTTTCATTGTCATTAGCAGCAGCAAGCAGTACCTCGCACTTTCAACACGGGTCTGTTTCTAGATTTCAGTCAACAAACATGGTACAAATTTTGCACTGACACGACACATCTCAAGTTTTTCACTCAAAATTTGATGGCATGATCCTACACTGAGGCCCACCTCATCAGCAACTTCCTGAACATTAAATGATGATTTTGATGAATCATAGCACAAACTCTATCCACATGGTCATCATCTGTTTATGTGGAAGGACATCCAGGCTTGGAATCACTACAAACATTCTGCCCTGTTGAAAACGTTTAAACCATTCATAGCGCTGCATGCAACTTAGACAGTCCTTCCCATATGCTTGGCTAAGCATTTGCGATGTCTCTGTGAAAGTTTCGCCAAGTTTGTAGCAAAATTTCACTCACACACGCACATTCAAGCTTCTTCATTGTTACTTTGTCTCTAATCCGATGAGCAGGCTGTACATGTGCTTACTTCAGCGACTGGTTCACCTACTATTTGTCCAAGTGAAATGTGGCAAATGGCAGTTTGTTGTCTAAACCTGCCACTAGGTATGTGTGCTTACTTCAGCGACTGGTTCACCTGCTATTTGTCCAAGTGAAATGTGGCAAATGGCAGTTTGTTGTCTAAACCTGCCACTAGGTGTGCTTACTTCAGCGACTGGTTCACCTCCTATTTGTCCAAGTGAAATGTGGCAAATGGCAGTTTGTTGTCTAAACCTGCCACTAGGTGTGCTTACTTCAGCGACTGGTTCACCTCCTATTTGTCCAAGTGAAATGTGGCAAATGGCAGTTTGTTGTCTAAACCTGTCACTAGGTGTGCTTACTTCAGCGACTGGTTCACCTGCTATTTGTCCAAGTGAAATGTGGCAAATGGCAGTTTGTTGTCTAAACCTGCCACTAGGTATGTGTGCTTACTTCAGTGACTGGTTCACCTACTATTTGTCCAAGTGAAATGTGGCAAATGGCAGTTTGTTGTCTAAACCTGCCACTAGGTGTGTGTGCTTACTTCAGTGACTGGTTCACCTACTATTTGTCCAAGTGAAATGTGGCAAATGGCAGTTTGTTGTGTAAACCTGCCACTAGGTGTGTGTGCTTACTTCAGCGACTGGTTCACCTACTATTTGTCCGAGTGAAATGTGGCAAATGGCAGTTTGTTGTCTAAACCTGCCGCTAGGTGTGCTTACTTCAGCGACTGGTTCACCTACTATTTGTCCAAGTGAAATGTGGCAAATGGCAGTTTGTTGTCTAAACCTGCCACTAGGTGTGTGTGCTTACTTCAGTGACTGGTTCACCTACTATTTGTCCAAGTGAAATGTGGCAAATGGCAGTTTGTTGTGTAAACCTGCCGCTAGGTGTGTGTGCTTACTTCAGCGACTGGTTCACCTACTATTTGTCCGAGTGAAATGTGGCAAATGGCAGTTTGTTGTCTAAACCTGCCGCTAGGTGTGCTTACTTCAGCGACTGGTTCACCTACTATTTGTCCAAGTGAAATGTGGCAAATGGCAGTTTGTTGTCTAAACCTGCCACTAGGTGTGTGTGCTTACTTCAGTGACTGGTTCACCTACTATTTGTCCAAGTGAAATGTGGCAAATGGCAGTTTGTTGTGTAAACCTGCCACTAGGTGTGTGTGCTTACTTCAGCGACTGGTTCACCTCCTATTTGTCCAAGTGAAATGTGGCAAATGGCAGTTTGTTGTGTAAACCTGCCACTAGGTGTGCTTACTTCAGCGACTGGTTCACCTACTATTTGTCCAAGTGAAATGTGGCAAATGGCAGTTTGTTATGTAAACCTGCCACTAGGTGTGTGTGCTTACTTCAGCGACTGGTTTGTCTGCTATTTGTCCAAGTGAAATGTGGCAAATGGCAGTTTGTTGTGTAAACCTGCCGCTAGGTGTGTGTGCTTACTTCAGCGACTGGTTTGTCTGCTATTTGTCCAAGTGAAATGTGGCAAATGGCAGTTTGTTGTTTAAACCTGCCACTAGGTGTGTGTGCTTACTTCAGTGACTGGTTCACCTACTGTTTGTCCAAGTGAAATGTGGCAAATGGCAGTTTGTTGTTTAAACCTGCCACTAGGTGTGCTTACTTCAGCGACTGGTTCACCTACTGTTTGTCCAAGTGAAATGTGGCAAATGGCAGTTTGTTGTGTAAACCTGCCACTAGGTGTGCTTACTTCAGCGACTGGTTCACCTACTATTTGTCCAAGTGAAATGTGGCAAATGGCAGTTTGTTATGTAAACCTGCCACTAGGTGTGCTTACTTCAGTGACTGGTTCACCTACTGTTTGTCCAAGTGAAATGTGGCAAATGGCAGTTTATTGTTTAAACCTGCCACTAGGTGTGTGTGCTTACTTCAGTGACTGGTTCACCTACTATTTGTCCAAGTGAAATGTGGCAAATGGCAGTTTGTTGTTTAAACCTGCCACTAGGTGTGCTTACTTCAGCGACTGGTTCACCTACTATTTGTCCAAGTGAAATGTGGCAAATGGCAGTTTGTTGTGTAAACCTGCCACTAGGTGTGCTTACTTCAGCGACTGGTTCACCTACTATTTGTCCAAGTGAAATGTGGCAAATGGCAGTTTGTTATGTAAACCTGCCACTAGGTGTGTGTGCTTACTTCAGCGACTGGTTCACCTACTATTTGTCCAAGTGAAATGTGGCAAATGGCAGTTTGTTGTGTAAACCTGCCACTAGGTGTGCTTACTTCAGCGACTGGTTCACCTACTATTTGTCCAAGTGAAATGTGGCAAATGGCAGTTTGTTATGTAAACCTGCCGCTAGGTGTGTGTGCTTACTTCGGCGACTGGTTCACCTACTGTTTGTCCAAGTGAAATGTGGCAAATGGCAGTTTGTTATGTAAACCTGCCACTAGGTGTGTGTGCTTACTTCAGTGACTGGTTCACCTACTGTTTGTCCAAGTGAAATGTGGCAAATGGCAGTTTGTTGTGTAAACCTGCCACTAGGTGTGTGTGCTTACTTCAGTGACTGGTTTGCCTGCTATTTGTCCAAGTGAAATGTGGCAAATGGCAGTTTGTTGTGTAAACCTGCCACTAGGTGTGTGTGCTTACTTCGGCGACTGGTTCACCTACTATTTGTCCAAGTGAAATGTGGCAAATGGCAGTTTGTTGTTTAAACCTGCCACTAGGTGTGCTTACTTCAGCGACTGGTTCACCTACTATTTGTCCAAGTGAAATGTGGCAAATGGCAGTTTGTTGTGTAAACCTGCCACTAGGTGTGTGTGCTTACTTCGGCGACTGGTTTGCCTGATATTTGTCCAAGTGAAATGTGGCAAATGGCAGTTTGTTGTGTAAACCTGCCACTAGGTGTGCTTACTTCAGCGACTGGTTCACCTACTATTTGTCCAAGTGAAATGTGGCAAATGGCAGTTTGTTATCTAAACCTGCCGCTAGGTGTGTGTGCTTACTTCGGCGACTGGTTTGCCTGCTATTTGTCCAAGTGAAATGTGGCAAATGGCAGTTTGTTGTCTAAACCTGCCACTAGGTGTGTGTGCTTACTTCAGCGACTGGTTCACCTACTATTTGTCCAAGTGAAATGTGGCAAATGGCTGTTTGTTATGTAAACCTGCCGCTAGGTGTGTGTGCTTACTTCGGCGACTGGTTTGCCTGCTATTTATCCAAGTGAAATGTGGCAAATGGCAGTTTGTTGTGTAAACCTGCCACTAGGTGTGCTTACTTCAGTGACTGGTTCACCTACTATTTGTCCAAGTGAAATGTGGCAAATGGCAGTTTGTTATGTAAACCTGCCACTAGGTGTGCTTACTTCAGTGACTGGTTCACCTACTATTTGTCCAAGTGAAATGTGGCAAATGGCAGTTTGTTGTTTAAACCTGCCACTAGGTGTGCTTACTTCAGCGACTGGTTCACCTACTATTTGTCCAAGTGAAATGTGGCAAATGGCAGTTTGTTGTGTAAACCTGCCACTAGGTGTGCTTACTTCAGCGACTGGTTCACCTACTATTTGTCCAAGTGAAATGTGGCAAATGGCAGTTTGTTATGTAAACCTGCCACTAGGTGTGTGTGCTTACTTCAGCGACTGGTTCACCTACTATTTGTCCAAGTGAAATGTGGCAAATGGCAGTTTGTTGTGTAAACCTGCCACTAGGTGTGCTTACTTCAGCGACTGGTTCACCTACTATTTGTCCAAGTGAAATGTGGCAAATGGCAGTTTGTTGTGTAAACCTGCCACTAGGTGTGCTTACTTCAGCGACTGGTTCACCTACTATTTGTCCAAGTGAAATGTGGCAAATGGCAGTTTGTTATGTAAACCTGCCGCTAGGTGTGTGTGCTTACTTCGGCGACTGGTTCACCTACTGTTTGTCCAAGTGAAATGTGGCAAATGGCAGTTTGTTATGTAAACCTGCCACTAGGTGTGTGTGCTTACTTCAGTGACTGGTTCACCTACTGTTTGTCCAAGTGAAATGTGGCAAATGGCAGTTTGTTGTGTAAACCTGCCACTAGGTGTGTGTGCTTACTTCAGTGACTGGTTTGCCTGCTATTTGTCCAAGTGAAATGTGGCAAATGGCAGTTTGTTGTGTAAACCTGCCACTAGGTGTGTGTGCTTACTTCGGCGACTGGTTCACCTACTATTTGTCCAAGTGAAATGTGGCAAATGGCAGTTTGTTGTGTAAACCTGCCACTAGGTGTGTGTGCTTACTTCGGCGACTGGTTTGCCTGATATTTGTCCAAGTGAAATGTGGCAAATGGCAGTTTGTTGTGTAAACCTGCCACTAGGTGTGCTTACTTCAGCGACTGGTTCACCTACTATTTGTCCAAGTGAAATGTGGCAAATGGCAGTTTGTTATGTAAACCTGCCGCTAGGTGTGTGTGCTTACTTCGGCGACTGGTTTGCCTGCTATTTGTCCAAGTGAAATGTGGCAAATGGCAGTTTGTTGTCTAAACCTGCCACTAGGTGTGTGTGCTTACTTCAGCGACTGGTTCACCTACTATTTGTCCAAGTGAAATGTGGCAAATGGCTGTTTGTTATGTAAACCTGCCGCTAGGTGTGTGTGCTTACTTCGGCGACTGGTTTGCCTGCTATTTATCCAAGTGAAATGTGGCAAAT
Organism: Tenodera sinensis; assembly: GCA_030765045.1. NCBI lineage: Eukaryota > Metazoa > Arthropoda > Insecta > Mantodea > Mantidae > Tenodera > Tenodera sinensis. Next base: position 4,343,002 of record CM060963.1, read on the forward strand.
GGCAGTTTGTTGTGTAAACCTGCCACTAGGTGTGCTTACTTCAGTGACTGGTTCACCTACTATTTGTCCAAGTGAAATGTGGCAAATGGCAGTTTGTTATGTAAACCTGCCACTAGGTGTGCTTACTTCAGTGACTGGTTCACCTGCTATTTGTCCAAGTGAAATGTGGCAAATGGCAGTTTGTTGTTTAAACCTGCCACTAGGTGTGCTTACTTCAGCGACTGGTTCACCTCCTATTTGTCCAAGTGAAATGTGGCAAATGGCAGTTTGTTGTGTAAACCTGCCACTAGGTGTGCTTACTTCAGTGACTGGTTCACCTACTATTTGTCCAAGTGAAATGTGGCAAATGGCAGTTTGTTATGTAAACCTGCCACTAGGTGTGCTTACTTCAGTGACTGGTTCACCTACTATTTGTCCAAGTGAAATGTGGCAAATGGCAGTTTGTTGTTTAAACCTGCCACTAGGTGTGCTTACTTCAGCGACTGGTTCACCTCCTATTTGTCCAAGTGAAATGTGGCAAATGGCAGTTTGTTGTCTAAACCTGCCACTAGGTGTGCTTACTTCAGCGACTGGTTCACCTCCTATTTGTCCAAGTGAAATGTGGCAAATGGCAGTTTGTTGTCTAAACCTGCCACTAGGTGTGCTTACTTCAGCGACTGGTTCACCTCCTATTTGTCCAAGTGAAATGTGGCAAATGGCAGTTTGTTGTGTAAACCTGCCACTAGGTGTGCTTACTTCAGTGACTGGTTCACCTACTATTTGTCCAAGTGAAATGTGGCAAATGGCAGTTTGTTATGTAAACCTGCCACTAGGTGTGCTTACTTCAGTGACTGGTTCACCTGCTATTTGTCCAAGTGAAATGTGGCAAATGGCAGTTTGTTATGTAAACCTGCCACTAGGTGTGTGTGCTTACTTCAGCGACTGGTTCACCTACTATTTGTCCAAGTGAAATGTGGCAAATGGCAGTTTGTTGTGTAAACCTGCCACTAGGTGTGTGTGCTTACTTCAGCGACTGGTTCACCTACTATTTGTCCAAGTGAAATGTGGCAAATGGCAGTTTGTTGTGTAAACCTGCCACTAGGTGTGTGTGCTTACTTCAGTGACTGGTTCACCTACTATTTGTCCAAGTGAAATGTGGCAAATGGCAGTTTGTTATGTAAACCTGCCACTAGGTGTGCTTACTTCAGTGACTGGTTCACCTACTATTTGTCCAAGTGAAATGTGGCAAATGGCAGTTTGTTGTGTAAACCTGCCACTAGGTGTGTGTGCTTACTTCAGTGACTGGTTCACCTACTATTTGTCCAAGTGAAATGTGGCAAATGGCAGTTTGTTGTCTAAAGCTGCCGCTAGCTGTGCTCAGTAGCCACAGTGCCACTCTCTGCTGGTTGGTGCGCTATTTCAAAAGTTTGGTTTCTTTTTGAACACACCTCGTATACCAGCATGTTTTCTACTCTAGCATTAGTTCCTGATGAAGGTCATGGAGTGCAAAATGGCCAAAAGCTCAAATTTTATAGATTTGACACAAATTGCCTGAGAACCTGTGTTGTGTTTGTTATTATTAATATTAATAATTTGGTTTACTTATACAGTAGTGTTAGTTTTCTAATGAGTAAACGTAAAATTCTTTTCTTGCCCAACAACTAAAGACAAAATGCACTTACTTTGCAATTTGTTGAACAACCTTTTAAGTTAAGGGCAAACCTATAGCATTTACCAGTGTTTGTTAACTAAAACATTGATTAATTAGCAAAGTAATAAGTGTAATATTGTTTTATTTCAGATGTGGACCAATACAACAAGACGGTAGCTCTGATCAACAACATTCCAAATGATTGGGTTATGTAGCTTGGTTTTCATAATAAACGACATTCATATGGCTATCTACTTGATGTTAATTAACATTTCCTGACAATGCCATGTCACTCGGCCAACATAAATTTGCAAATCACAAGGCATTCTCAAATTAATTTTTAGTTAACCTAACCCAATGGTGATTAAGGCAAGTGCAAAAGTTGCACATATGAAGGTGAGCTGTACCAAAGACTAGTGAATCTCACAGAGTGTAGTGTATTGCTTCAGCCAGAACGTCACTAATAGACGGAAGTGTAAAATGTTCATTTTTCATGAATGTAAATGGCAATGCAGATGCCAGCTTGCCATCAGATGTAGACAAAACACTCACTTAATATGCTGGCAAATCAAAAGGTTACTGAAATGATATATTTGCTAAAGTAATAATGAAGATTCACTTCTCCACATTTAAGGAAGCAGAAACAATCGATACCACATATTTTAGGGTTGGAAGAATACTGATGTAAAGGGATACAGATTTGTCCCAATAATGAGCATTATATATCATCCATTACTAGCTAAAACAATAGTAATTGCTTTTAATACACAAATAAATAAAGCTCTTCCTATGGTAATTATTATTTATTTATGCCAACGAACTTACTGTTGGTGTTTTTAAACACACAAGCCGTGTGTGGGCAAAGTTTGAGAGGTAGATCTGGAACTTAAAAATTCAATGCCACAACTGGGATTTGAACCACAGACGTTCCACTTACCGGGCGGCTGCTCTAACTACTGAGCTATTGTGACAAACTGCCAGAATGGCATTAAATTCTCAAACCAGTTCGTGGCATTGAATTTCTAAGTTCCAGTTCTACCTCTCAAAGCTCTTCCTCTTTGTTTTCCTAAAACAATTGCTTCTTTTTGAGATTACTGAAGTGAATTAAAACTAATGATTTCATAAATGATGGCTGAAGCTGCCACCCCACTTACCTCTGCTTATTCCTGGTGCACCAACTTGTCGCATCGCTACTCCTATCATTCACAGGCCAGAGAATTGTATTTAATGTATGCAACTTTTTAAAAATGCTCTCCATTCCAAAATATAGGGGAAGTGTAAATTTTTGTAAAGCCAGGAATTGACTGTATACAGTGTGTCTAGCATTCGTCCAAACAAGTGGACCCGTACTTCAATCTCCAAGGGAAACTCACAGAGCTGGAAAGCAAATTATTGTTTTGGATGATTTTGAAAAAGACATTTCCTGGGTTAACAACAGCAAGGTAAGATATTTAATGTATTGTTTCGTTATGAAAACATTGGATGGCGCCATGTGCAGCGTTGCAGCCAGTACATGTCTACTGTAGTATTTGTACTTCCTCTAATCATGATGGAAGTATCTTATTACAGCCATGAAAATGTAGTGTTGTAAGATGGCAGTGTTTGTTCAGAGCTACTGCTGCTAGGTGATGGATTACTATCTACCGCAAGTAAACTAATTTGTTGACAGAACTACATGATCCCTTATTCCCTATTGCATTTCTCAAACAGTTGTCTAATTATTATTATATGCTGACATATTTCCCCTCTGAAAGCAGTGGCAAAGTTTAATTTTGTGAAAACATGCAACTCTCATGGAGTCTTCTAGCACAAATATGTGTATGACAGTGAGTTATTGGAGTTGAACAGCTCTCCGTTGCTAATATGTGGGGAGACGTGCTAGGTGCTTCTGTCTTGCTTATGGGTTAAGACGAGGAGGGCCCAGGTTAATTTGCCAGCGGTACGCCACGCCACACCTGGATATTGACAGGACAGGAAAGAAGCACCCAGGGGATCTATGAAATGAAAGATATGTCTGAGTGTGTACCTAATGCTCAGGAGTCAATAACGGAATCATTCTCCTCCTAGCTTCCTAATATTTTGATATCCAGAGGGATAAGGGATTCACAATTCTTTGAATGTCCATTTCTTCTTTGGAACAAAAAAAATTTACAGAGGCCACTATTCCAAATCTGAAAAGTTTATACAGGTAATCATGTCCTGTGATCAGCATAGCATTTTCTTGGTAAATCTGGAACTATTGATGAATCAACACAAAATAATATAATGCAATATAAACAGGCCCCTAAAAGTTAATTAAGCATTTTTCATTCATTTCTGAAGATTAACATAAATTGTATATGGGATAAAATAAATCTCAACAGCAAAATTTCAAAGGAGTATGAAAGACAAAGTAATCAGTCATTTCATGTCACTTTTGGAGTAGCAGTAGAAAATGACATCAAATTGGTTAAACCTAACGGAAAATACCTAACTATTACTATTTATGCCAACAAACTTAATGTTGGTGTTTTTAAACACACAAGCCGTGTGTGGGCAAAGAATTTTTAAGTTCCAGTTCTACCTCTCATACCTAACTATGTTTATTTTAAAATGCATCTGTGTGGTAAATGTTGAAATCCTGCCAAACAGCAGCCTGTTAACGTTGAACGAATTGCCCACCAGCCAGAATACAGGACACAGAAGACACCTTCACAGCTGAAATTAATCATCTAACACATGAATGAACACATTTCAAAGTGTGGAAGTACACAAAGTTAACAGAGCAAGGCGAGACACTAAGATGCCTATTACAGTAACAACCTGGAGAAGCAGTTTGCTGATGTAATGCAATGCTGCTGCAAGTCAGCTAGTGAGTTTGTCACAACAATGGCAATGTATGCAGTTGAGACATGTGCCACAACAGTGCTAGTGCAAGAGTCCAAGAAGTAAACTAGATGATGCCTCTGGTACTGTGCACCACTGGCAAGGCAAGTCCCATGTTGTGTTGCAGTGCAGTTTACAGATGTCAATATTTCCAACCAGGGACAGCAGGTCAAGTGGCACTTTACCAATATTTGTATCACGCCACACTTATTACTTTCCTACTACATAAAGCAGAGGAAGTATTGTGTTCCACCCAAACATTCGATGTCGAGATTTCACCGGAAATATGTTTTGTTACCCCCTGACGCCACAAAAAGTATTTTTAGAAAAAGGTCCGTGTGTGTGTCTGTCAGTCTGTGGACAGCATAACTCAAAAATGAAAAGTCGGTTAAAAACCAAAGTTGGTATTTAAGTTTAATGTCTTTCAAGGATGCGACACGAAGACTGAAGAAAATAGCTCCACCCTAAACTACCCTTTACAATGGAAAATTTTTATTTTCCTGGCAATGGCTCTAACGATTTTGATTAAAATGTCATGTTTAAGATATTTGTATGAGAAATGAAATGTTGTTTTCTAGTGCCTTGCATCTGGCAATGAAGCCATTAGCATTCGTGCTCTCCAATACTTTTGAACTGTAGTTTCTTCTGATTTTAATGCTTCACAGGTCTTCAAGTGGTCTTCGTTCATTTCTGCTGGATCGTTACACAGGACACATATTGGTGAGGCTGAGATACCTATTCTGTAGAGATGACTTGCTAAGCAGTCGTGATTTGTCAATAGTCGGAAGGCTGCAACCGCTAAGAAATGAAATGTATATTTTGAATTTTCTGGCTATAGTCCATGTAGTCCGGATTACTCTGGATGACTTTTGAATAACTCGTAAAGCGTAAGAGGTAGACCAAATCTTACTATACAAAAAAATGTAGATCTCACTAAAACACACAACTTTTGTCCAAATAAACTTTTTTGTAGAGTGAACCATTTCAAAGATATTCCTTGCTATTTGTTCAGTTTCGGAAAACTTAAAACTTTCGTGAAATGGAACATCGTTGTTCATGTTTTATATGTTAAGCGTGCAAAGAGAACGGGATCTCAAAGTTTCAAAAGATTTGACTATTGCTCAAAGCCTACTGTATTCTAATATTCCCATTGCACCTACAAGCAATAAGATAATTTGTACAAATGTTTATCTCAACTAACAAGAAGAAGATATAGGCATAAGATTTTGTAAGAATGGTTAGTACAAGAGTAGAGAAAGTCATGTGAGTGCAACACATAAGATTTTTTTAATAATATATTTATCAGAAACAATATATTCCTGGCTTATGGGCTGTGGTCTACTGGGCTTCTTCCCAGACGTTTTGCCTGCGACTACGGCAGACATTAGTGGCGGCGAGGTCGAAGTATACTAGTGGAGATTTCAACAGCAACTGTGCTGCTTTCAATTTTTTTATTTTTTTTTTTAATTTTTTTTTTTTTTTTTTTTTTTTTTTTTTTTTTTTTTTTTTAAACTTAACTAATTTACTTCTGTGGTGACTCTGTTTATTTTTAAATTTTTTACAGTGGTGGAGTTGGTCCGGTACCGCCGAAGCAAACCGAATGTTTGTGGGTAATGTTAAGGTCGGGTCATTGGCTTAGGCAGGTCAAGTGTAATGGCGGTGCCCTGACACTGACCTGCGGTTTGGGGGGGGATCGGGTCGTACTGAAGGACCGGGTGGAGGACCGAGTACATTTCTGAGGAGTGTCAGTCGATTCAGAATTTGATTCAGTAAGTCCTGTAGTATTAATGTGTGTCCTTGTAGGATTTCTTCTAGTGTCTTATGGACCTTGTGAATACGTGTGTCGTTGATGTAGGTGACCACTTTCTCCAGCTGCTTGTTGAAGTGGTCACGGAGGCTATTGTTGTCTTGATGAACTGTGGCAGGTAGCGTTGTTTGCAGGTTATGGGTGACATCCTTAACGTCCTCGAGAGCACGAGTCAGGGCTGTCTCCCATGCTGCAACCCGGTCGGTGAGAGTCTGAAGTGTGTCTTGTATCTTCTGTAGTGAGGCGGTGTTGTGGAGTACAGTGGTGAGAAGTTGACTGTCTGCAGCGTCGTGTTGGTCGGCGGATTGGCGGTTGGTCGTGGTATGTTGGTGTGTGACGGTGAAGGTCTGCGAGGCGGAGAGTGGTTGTTGCGTAGGTAGCCTGTGAACTGCAGGCGTCTGACGGCGTGGGTTCCTGGGGCACGCCGCCTGGCCCGTGAAGTGGCCAATGCAGTTGCACGTGGCGCAATACACTGGGCGACGTGTCAGGTCGTGGCTGGTGCAGGATGTGGTGTAGGTGCCGGCGCCACAGTAGTGGCAGCGTGGGGGGTCGGCGCAGGTATCGGCGGTGTGACCATACTGGCAGCAGCGTCGGCAGGGAATAGGGCGTACACCACGGCTAGCCTCGACTGGGAGCACCTGCCCGAGGGCAGGAAGCCCGTCCTTCAAAGCAGCGCGGTAATCTGCCCCATCCCAGAACTCCAGGCGCACCAGCGGCGACGGTCCTCTGGCTGTGATGATGCGCGTCGCTTTCATGAGAGAAGGCCAGCGACGTCGGGCTGCGTTGAGGAGGAGAGAGTCCGGAAGCTGCCGATGTACTCCGCGCACAACTGCGCTGAAACTCTGCAGCCTCGTGAGGTTAGGATGACTCTCTCTGGACGTTTGATATTCAGCCTCTGGCTGTGTCGGCTGTGTGCGGTGGGTGGTTGATGTCGGCGTGGTGTCGCAGGCTGAGATACCTTGGTTAGGCGGCGTAGATGGAGGTGGAGTTGGCGAGGAGGCTGGCTGTGAGGCAGGGACGGCGCTGGCGTTTTCAGTCTCCCCAGAAGGTTCTTCGGAGGCTCCTTGGACTGCTGCGGCGGCTCGCTTCTTCTTTCTTCCTGCCATGTTGTCTCTGCGGCGGCTGTGGCTGGACTCCCCCTGCTTTCTCCATGTAATGCAGTATTTATATCAGTGGCTGGAGAGGAGGTCTGTTGTGATTGGTCCGGATGGTCAACAGGCTGGACCAATGTTGGTGACATGTTGTGATCTGCTGGCGTCTGATTGGCTTTTGTGGAGTTCTTGATTTTTGCTTTTGTTAGTGCTGTTTGCCATAATCTGTTAAGTTTAAGGCCTTCCTCTTTGCGATTAATGTTGCTTTTATGCTTTTGTATTTTGATGGCTTCACGGAATAAACGAGAATAGTAGTGGGATATTGAGGCTAGAATATCTGTGTTTTTGTACTGGACGATGTGTTCACCTTCTTCTATGGCATATTTTGCAATTGCTGAATTTTCAGTGTGACCCAAACAGCAACTTCTTTGGTGTTCATCAATGCGAGTGTTTATGCTTCGCTATGTGGTCCCAATGTACACTTTGCCACATGAACATGGTATTCTATACACTCCCGCTGTAGATAGAGGATCCCCGGAGTCTTTGGCTGATCGGAGTATATTGTAGATCTGTTTTGTGGGTTTGAAAATGCTGTCAATGTTATGGCGTTTGAGTAGTTTCCTGTCACTGATCTGATGTAATGAATGCGAAATTTTGTGATTGTGAAAAAATGCAATTTGTTTGCCTGGCCTATACTACAAAATTTGAAAAAATACCACGCATGTTTTCCTTCAAGTGCATTTGGAAACTTGCAAAATTTCTTTGTGCCTGTATTCCCCAAGATATGATGTTTAAGAAATGAACTTTCTAGTGTGTATGCCAAGGAGAAGTACAGACATATTCCCACTGGAAAGATATTAGAAATGTTTAATGTGGATAAGGACATCTTTACGGGTACTTATAAACTGTTTTCCCTTATACTACAGCGTCTGTGGAACAAAGCTTTTCTTGTCTAAAGTGTATAAAAACGACCTGAGGAATGGAAATTCAGAAGACAGTTTCTTATTTAGCAAATATTTTGATTCAGAAAGAACTTCTAGTGCAATTAATAAAATTGCAGCCATTCTATGAAGACATCGACAAGTTTGCAGCCTCTAAGGAAGACGCATCACCACTCCTATCATTTGCAGGGCAGAGGTCAGTACAGTTATTAAAATAATCTTTATAAATGGATCTTGTCAACGAGCCGTTAAACCATTTTTTCCATGGCTGTGCATATTATTGTGATATACCTGTTTCAATAAAGTTTGGAAACATATGAGACAGAATATTAGAAGACCCCAAAAGAAAATCGTTCATGTAAATGTTTGTTAAAAGTGTAATTCGTTTTTTGGTGTTGGTATGAGATAATTAAATGACGAAAACGTGTTGATAAGGTTCATTGTTATGAACAACTAAGTTTGCACAAAGACGTCATAAATCTTTCCATATTTGATTTTAATATATGTGTATAAATATTAGAATTGTTTGTGTTCCATAATAAAAGTAGGGGACGATGATTGGGATCGCTTCCCTAACGAGAAAGAACTATTTGCGCGGATGAATATGAAACAGGCGGTGTGTCGCGTCAAAACGACGCCAAAAAATAGTTCACTAGCGTCTCCGTATCCGGCATGGATGGACGCATTTTTATGTGTACGCGTCATGAAATAGTAAAAGTGAATTTACTAAGTGTTTAGAGACCTTTAATTAAATTTCGGCGATGCTAGGGAAGCTGATCCGCCAAAATAAGACTTTCTACTGTGATACGATCTAAAAATTGTGAACAAGAAGGTGCAAATAAAATGTTTGACTAAAGTTTAACCCGAGTGTATGTTCATTCCATCCGTTACCAAGCCCTGAGATCAAAAAGATCTCATTAGCTTAAAGACACAGCGTCGTTAATAATTGCAAAACCGCACCACATATTTGTACACTTTAAACAAATATTGCATTGATAAGATTGATTTTAGCGTTAACGACAAGAATGTAAAGTTTTAGTGAAATATGTATAAAGACACAGCCTTAGCAACAACCTTCAAGTTGTCACCAAAAAACCAAACAATTATAGAATGTTGGAAAATCCTTACCCATCTAACAGCACTTCAAAAACACCTAGTCTTCCAATGGATACCATGGATACCGGCTCCTCACTGTAGTGTGAACCATTTCAGAGATATTCCTAGTTATTTGTGTTAGTTTCGGAAAACTTAAAACTTTCGTGAAATGGAACATCGTTCTTTTTTTTTATATGTTAAGCGTGCAAAGAGAACGATTTGACTCGCTCAAAGTCTACTGTATTCCCATATGCCCCTTCTACCTACAAGGAAATAGGAATAAGAGTTTGTAAGAATGGTTAGCACAAGAGCAGAGAAAGTCAGGTGAGTGCAACACATCCGATTTTTTATGTTGGCGTCCATCCAACGTAGTGTCATCGGATGATGTAGGGGTGAAATGATACTCAAGTGAGCCCGAGGTCCATAGAGCTTAAAGTTATCCGACATTGGTCTTCTCAGAATAAGGCAAAACCTTATGTCGATAACTGAACCTGAGAGATTCAAACTCGGGACCTGTTGGATATGAGGCATAGGTATACGCTACCACCACACTACAGAAGCGGGCTACCCTCGACCATTGCTTCTACGAAGCTGTCTATACCACACTTCAACCTTTACTAGCAGAATGCCTCGCAGGACAGTTCAAAACATGCCCATTGGCATAGCTGCAGTCTCTTTATTGCCGAAATTGTGTTATCGAACTTGCAACGTTTTAGAATTTTGGACTGTCATGGTCCATTTTAACCTCGCAAGTTTTAAATTTTTAGCATTTATACTTGTTTTCTTTTCCTTCACTTCTTAACTAATAACCGTTTTAGCTTCGATCTTTTAGTTTCAACTGTAAAGTGTCGATGGCTTTAAAAGTTTGCCTGTATCTTTCGACTCCGGGCTCAAATGAACGCGCTCTCAAACCCCACTCATGCAACGAAAAGGGGCGCGGCTCTATGACCTAAATCAGCGGTAACCAGAGGCTCATCGTGCATGGATCGATGTTCTATCGTGCCAGGGTAGGCCGGATGTGCTTGACATCACCAAGGACATTCCATTCCATCTAGACCTCTCGGCGGTCAGTGATCCAGTCCTGGTGGACTCCAACGTTGACATGCCGCCACCGGTACCTCCAGACTGGGACCCAGCGACCTTGACCCGAACCCATGGCTTCCCCCCAGCATATCCTGAATGCGGTACGTGCGCACCCGTCAGACAAGCCTATTCCAAAAGATCTCCAACAGCTGCTCGGCGGCTAAGGCAGCATTTCCGGCATCCCAGTATTCAACCAGTGGTTCAAAACCGTGGCTATACGACTACTTCGCAAAGCGTCCTGGGAGAACACATATTAATTTGGAGAAAGGCAGACCTGGAGGATAATCAGAAAAGTCGGTGACAATGCAGACCATCTGGAGTCCCAATTCGAAACCCGGGAAGACCGCCAGGACGAGAACTTAACTGAATTCGTGGATGCGACTGTGGATTATCTGTATGAGGAACTCCCGCCGTCAAACTAGGCGATACATATCCCCGTAGTCACCCCAAGGCTGGTGACCTCGCAAATCCAAAGCCTGGGCGCCGAGAAATCCCCTGGATATGGCGTCACGGCGCTCATTGTTCACCATCTTGTCCAGAAAGTTCGTTATCCACTTGACACGGATTTACAACGCATGTCTGCATCTGAGCCACTTTCCAATCCGGTGGAACTAGGCGAGGATGTACTGCATCTTGAAGCCCGGCAGGATCTGTTTTCCCTTCCAGCTACCGTCCCATCAACCTGCTTCCGATCATTTCAGGGGTCTTTCAAGGGTTGCTCCTGTCCTGCCTAACTCCTCTGCTCGAGAAATGGCAACTCCTCCCGGATTATCAGTTCGCTTGGACATCCCACTACCTTGTAACTGCGGCTGCTCTGGGTTTGCAGAACAACATAACAGTCACAGTGCTCGTGGATGTGGAAAAGGCGTTTGCGACTACATGTCACTAGGGCCTGCTGTACAAGCTCAGGGAGGCAGAGATCCTTCGCTCTGATCGGTAGCTTCCTTCGGGATCACACTTCGAGTACGAGTGAGGGTGTCTTCAGGCCAATAGGGGCTGGAATATCGAAAGGCAGAGTGCTGTCAGCATTGCTCTTCATGTCTGACGACATCCTAATACCTACTGATACAGAAGAATGTCGGTATTGTTTTCCTTCTCTGCACACAGCTTCACGTCACTGGCACTGGTCATTAGCCTCTCCTACCTGGCTAAGGTTTCAAGTTGGTGGCCGGACAGATCTGTTACCCTTGGAGCCCTGCTCGGCCGCGGACTCACCTTCATTCCGTATGTCAGGACAAAGGCCCGCTTAGGCAGTTCTACCCTGTTTTCTGCTCCAGAATGCCTACTTATCTCTACGTTTATACCGTGCGATCCCATCCTTGATATTATACGGCTGCGAGAATTAGGTATCGTTGACTAATATCCTTCACACTCACTCCGGCTTCCCTATATAGTGGACATTGTAGGGACACAATGTATGCCGAGATCATAACACACCCTAACCGGCTGGGTCAATATGACTATCTCCTCAGAAAGCAGAAAAGCTTGGATGCCTTGGGCTGGTAACTTCAACAAACACTCCGCCAAATCAAGTAGATATCGGGCTTGGCCACAGCTAGAGTTGCGCTCTACCAAAACTACGGTTCGTTAGTTCTGGTACGGTATGTAAATGTTCGGATTACCGGTAGTATTGATAACATTGGTACAAAACAATAAGAATTAAGAAACTTAAGCTTAATGACCACCAAAAACTGTTGTCATAAGTTTGGCCACTATGAACAAAATACAAACTTTACTCGTGATCACTTCGACCTGAACTGCGCTATCCTTACAGGAGAGCTTCCAAATGTTTCTTAAGACACCAATGTTCTGTAGGTTAAGAGGCTCTTTCTATACCCTCCCAGTTTGACAGGGTTCAGGGTTCAAAGTTCAATACTTCCGGTTTGAAACACGATTTAAAAAGCTACCGATGAGAGGTAACGCACGCTAGGTATGTAACACAAGTAATCTACAGGTAATTTGTGTATATTGTTTAGTTGATCAGTTCTACTAGGAGTCTACAGTTACTAATGATAGTCTACGGTAGTTTTACAACTGTAGTGAGTTAAATGGGCGTCTGCAGAGCCGTAAAACTCCAACTGCAAGGTTTGGCTATACCCCAGCTCACTCATTGGCTGGCACTGCCCCACTTGACGGTTCCACAAGCAGTCGGCTGCCCGATTGGCCGAACTGGCAAAAAAGGAATTTTCCTCCTCCCATCCCCAAAACACCCAAGCTGCATGTTCCACCCATTATAATGGACGTCTTCGTGGGATCGGTTGGCTTCCTTAGAGAGGTCATGCCAACCCTAGCGGGGAAATACATGGTGCGGCGAAACAAAAGCCGCTTCGTCTTCGAGGCCAAATCGGCCGAGGATTACTCCTGTATCCTTCACCACCTCTAAGCCAAAGGTATTCCCCATTTTACCATCGGCCTGGGTAAGACCCGCAACCTCAGCAGGGTTATCCGCGGACACATCAGTCGGAGACATCACCCTCAGACTGGTGAAACAACTCGCCAGGTCCGCTCCAGATGGGCAAGAGCCCAAGAACACCCCCCCCCCGCCGCTTTCTTGTGGTGGAGCGAGACGAGGCAAAAATTGTGTAACAGTCCTGTTACTTCCGGGTACACATTGAACCATCCAAAGGTTCTGTCGGTCTCCCTCAGTGCCACCGGTGTCTGGGGTTTACACACTTCAGCCACCGCAATCTGCGCTTTTAAGGTGCGGTGGCCCTCAGCCCAGAGGTCTGTCCAAGTGCTGCCGCAGATTTCTCAATGTGTGCCGACTGCAAGGACGAGCACGTAGCTTGCTACGGAGGATGCTTGGCCAGGAAGGCTGCCATCGCCTCCAGACATCCACCACAGGCGCAACCGCAGTCTAGGCCTGCTGCACTTGTCATGCAGGCCCTGGACCACCAATGCCTACAAATCAATATCAGGGCGCAGCATACGCCGCAGGGATAAAAGGAGCTACGGGTACAATTGTGAGTTCGCGAGCTCACTCAACCACCACCCCCACCCGAGAACAAACAAATGCTCCCGAGACCCCCTACCCCCTAAGTCGCGGAGGCGTCGCCAAACTCGGAAGTTGGTCACCGTCTTCGAGGAAACGCGTGGGTGTGCGCACCAACCGAGGGACGTTGCGGCCGATGATAATATATAAATAAATATGATTACACCGGCGTCCCCTAGCACTCTTATTACCACCCCTCCCGCTTTCAGATGTGCTAGTGTGGTTGCAGTAGCTACTTCAAAACCAGGGCCGCCGCACCTGAGCTGCTAGTGCAGTTCATAGCTTCCATCGACCCAACCGCCAAAATGGTCACTGCCATGGAGGGATTCGATTTCCTGACCACCGTCACTCAGACAGCCCAGAATGGCGGGTGGAACCAGGTCTTGTACCTCGTTTCGATACGCGCTCTGGCCGTCAGGAAAACATGCTCCAGCATTTTGTCGGAGCGCATGCCCTAGACCTCATTGTGGTTTCGGAAACACATCTCCGACGAACTGACACCTCACGACTCCAGGGCTATCACTGCCTCAGAAAGGACCGCGCGGGTCGCAGAGGAGGCGGCAAAGTCTATCTTCGTGAGAAGTGCCAAAGAACTTTTTTTTTTTAACGAGCTGCCAATTTCCAGGATCACATCAGCGTCGCCGTTCAGTAAATCTACTGACATGGAGCTGTCGATTTTAAGCACACTTAAAAACCATCGGTCTGGCCCGGATTTGAATCCGCGACCTTGGGATCAGTAGGCCACCGTCTAACCAACTGCGCCACCCAGACCGGCAAAAGAACTTCAGACCACAATGGCGCGTTGAACGAGAGTAACACCCCGGTTGCCAGTCTTGACGTCCCGCTTCAACATCGGACGGCGATTGAGACTGCGTTAAGGTTTACCTGAATGACTCCACCCCTGCTAAACCTAACATCACAGATATTCCAACCTTGGAGGCTGCGGTCTCTTCCTTTATCTCCATCGCGACGTGAAATGTCCGCAACCTCACCACCCAAACCCCAGCTCCTCTTCACCCAGATTTCCGCCACTCTTGAGCGGCTCGCAGACTGCCAGCGACACCTCACGCCACACCACCTAGCGCTACTAGGGCGCCTTCGCCACGAGGTGCGTCTCCGATCACGTGCGTGGAAGGACACGATGGCTCGTTTCAACCTCGGGGACTCCGACGTGTGGACGATCGCCAAGAGGCTCCGAAGTTTGGGTGGACCGCCTGCCTCCCCCATCCAAGGCCTGGCCTATCAACCCCAAGCCAAAGCCGATGTGTTCGCCGAATACCTGGAAAGAATTATAAGCCGCGAGATGATCCGCTGGACTTAAGACTTCTCAGACCGTATTCCTCGCGGAGTGCGCCGATACCTTCGACGACTACCCGATGGGGCAGATCTATTTTTCGTCATAAAACCCAGCAAATTCCAGGGCGCACTCCGATGTCTCAGCCCCAAAAAGGCCATGGGGGCTGACGCACTAACTCCCGCAATGCTCCACCACTTTCCATTCAAGGCTGTGCTCTTTCTCACAAAACATTCCGCACCGAGCTTCGGTGGAGTGAGGATGGGACGCACCAAGAAGCATCAACGCAGCACGCCGCCAAAATCAGCCTCGAGTGGGAGCAGTGCCCCTCGAGCTGATGAGGCCGCCAAGGAGCAAACGCCAGCAGTAACAGCTGAGACACACAGCAGCGCGCATAGCGCTCCTTCCACCGCAGCAGCAGTAGTTAACGCCGAGCCCGCCAGCAGCGCGCCTATCACTCCTTTGCCCACCGCACCGCAGCGAGAGGACCAGCCAGTCGGCCGGCCGCTCTCGGCACGGGCAGACCAAGGAGCATCTCCCGCAGCCACCGCCGAGCCTTCTGCAGCACCCCCTCGGTATGGTCGCTTCGGCGCCGTAGCCGTTGGGGTACACCGACACCTGCACCCGCAGATATTGCTGCAGGAGGGCCAACGAAAATGGCACTCACTCGTCTCCGCCAGCCGTATCAGGGGAAGCAGTGGCATTACTCCCCTCGTGCGCCTTGTCTTTCGAGACAGGGAGCACTACACCGCCGCCATCACCGCAGGACTCACCCTCTTCGGCCGGCACATTCGCATCGAACGTTGCCGGACCGAATGGCACCGACCGTGCCGTCGATGCTGCATCTACGGCCATGAAGAGAACTCCTGCGTGGCACAACCAAAATGCCACTACTGCGGTGCAGCGGCCCTGACGTCCTCCTGCCAGCAGCATGACCTCACTCGCCGACTGAGGTACTGCGCCACCTGCGGTAGGAGGGACCACTACACTGGGCAGGCTTGCTGCCCTTTGTACCCGAGGCCGACCGCACACTCCACCACACCATCACAGCCTGGACCACCGCCGCAGCATCAACCACAGAGACCAGCAGCAACAATACCAGTGACGCCAACAACCTACGCCGCAACCGCCGACACCCAACTACCCAGTAAGGAGATCGAGAGACTCGACCAACGACTGGGCAAGATTGAAGACGTCGTCTGCCAACTAACTACCGCCGTCACCACGTTCACCAACACCGCCGCCAACACCAACACCGTTATCCAGAAGATCGAGGATGTCCATGCGGACATGATCGTTATCACAACCAAAATCGCCGCCCTGGAGGATGAGCTGTCCCAATCCAGGAGTGAGTTAGCCGAACTCTCTCAGAAGATAGAATATCTCTACTCATCCAAGCTCGACCTCAACCGCACAGAGAAGACTCTGGAGCGGAAGATGGAAGAGCACCACCTGTCGCTCCGAAGGCTAGTAGTGGAAGAGGTGGCAGCTCTCATTACTATGCTGGAGGGGCGTCCACCGCTGGAGCAAATGCCCACACAACACGGGCACACTCCAGCGCCTCCGCCGACGCAGCATCGAGGACAACGGAGGTGACATGTATCACCATATAATCCTAATACCTAACATCCTACTTCCTACACTACCACCTTGACTTCCCAAGGGCGTAATCAGGGCTTCGGTCATGTTTACGTCCTTGCACCCCTTAAGAGGTCGCGAGTTCGAATCTCGCTTAGGGTAAGTTATCCGGGTAAGGTTTTTTTGCGAGGTTTTCCCTACTCTGAGAAGACGAATGTCGGGTAACTTAAAGCTCCATGGACCTCGGGCTCATTTGAGCATCATTTCACCCATTTCATTCATTCGTCCGATATGACACAATGTTGGAGGACGTTAATTTAAAAAAAAAAAAAAAAAAAAATTTGCACCCTTTATTCGCCTGGCTTAGGTCCAAGTGACCGGCCGATATACCTTCACCCTGAATCCGCAGGTGCTTTAAGCGGTACTGCCGAAGATCCTTCCCTGAATTCTCTCCAGTGGAGGTTTTTTAGTGGAGTAGTACTTTCGGGTGAAGCCCACAGTCCCCCTCTGTGCCATCCCAGCGCATGGGGCTCCGTAAATGGATTTTTCCTCCACTTGAAAAAAAAATTCTCACAAAGGTCTTCAATATATGCCTCGCCCTAGGACACTTTCCACATGGGAGCCCTGGGTGATCTGCATTTTGAAGCCAGCGAAAGACCTTGTACATCCAGCCAACTACCACTCCATAAGCCTCCTGAAAGTATTTGAGAGACTTCTACTCCCCTGCCCAATATCCCCACCAGCTTGGATTTCGGCCTGATCACTCAATGCCTAAGCAGCTGCTGCACGTAGTAGAGGCCACTGACCTGGGATGCCAGGACAAGGCTTACACTGCAGTAGGATCTCTAGAAGTGGAAAAAAAAAATTTTTGTTTAACGATGCTGTCAATTGCCAGGATAACATCGGAACTCTGTCTCGCAGGAGTTCTTTTACATGCCAGTAAGTCTACTGACAGAGAGTTGTCATTTTTAAGCACACTTAAAAACCATCGGTCTGGACCCAATTTGAACCCGTGACCTTGAGGTCAGTAGGCCAGCGTCTAATTAACTAAGCCAGCCAGACCGACACTAGATGTGGAGAAGGCACCCTCCACGACCTGGCATGTGGGTCTCCTGCATAAACTCAGCTGGAATTACCCACACACATAATACACCCATTTCTCAAACACAGATCTTTTATGGTCTATTGCGGGAAAAAAATCTACACGAAGGCCAATTTGAGGCAGAGTCCTCGAAGGTTCTATTTTGTCCCTCATGCTTTTCAGTGTTTATGTGGCTGACATACTAGCCGGGCAGCACGTCAACATAGCCCAGTATGCTGACGAGCTGTTATATCCTACAAATAAACACCCACACGGAACTTTCCTCCCCATTGAGGCACATCTCCGCCTCCAAGAATGCTGCAGGCATTGGCGATTGCACATAAACCCAGAGAAAAGCTACACAATTCTCTTCACTAAGTGCCACTTTTCCACAAACTTCCCCACATTCACTATCTCTGCACAAATACCATCACCTACCTGGAAGTGAAGCTCGATAAGGGTCTGACTTTCGGGGAGCACAACCAAAACCTGATGCATTGGGCCAACAGCCTCGTTGTACCCTATCCTAAGGTCTGGGATGCTATATCTTTTATGGGTCCTCGTAATCCCTGTTCTTTTGTATGCCTGCAAGATCTGGGGCATGGCCGCAGACTCACACTTCCTGCATCTGCAGAATATAGGTCCTCGGATGATCTATTCTGTATACTGTAGATTCCCCTCGAAACTACTTCACAAGGCCTCATCTCTTCCATATATGGAGGATGAAATTAGGACGACTCATTGCCACAACATCGGACACACTGGTTAGGTCTCTCTATCATCTATTATACATGCAATAGAAATAAAGTCAATATGCCACATCACAGAAGACCTCAAAGTATTACAAGGTAGTAGACAATTCACTTCCATAAAAAAATGATTAACTTTTTAAACTGATTCCATAAATGGCTAATAAAACATCCTCTAACATGTAAACAATGTGTGATATACTATCTATTCATTCTAAGGTTGATCCGCACGAAACTGAACCCAGGTGGCCAGTGCACAGTTATAATGTATCCTTCCGCCATTCGCGCCCGAAATACTGTCACAACCATGTGGTGAGGGCATGCGATACGTAACAGAAAGGATACGATCCTTATTCGGTCAATTTAAAGAGTGACTAAAATGTAACTAGAGACGATAAGATTGATAGTCACAACAAAATAAACGATGCACATGTCATAATTATTACTTTTCTTTGTGAGCACTGTTTATACTGGTACTCGAAAAACCTGTGAACTCAGAAGTTAATTTCGCTGCTTCTTTGACGGGAGCAGTTGGATATTTCTCACACAACTTATAATACACGTTAAACACTATTGTTTTTTCACCACTAGTCAATGGTTTTCCTGCGTTATGCTTTGCATAAGACGACGAAGACGCAAGAGCAAATTCACCGCGGCCGTCCGCCATGATTCTAAATAGAAACTGCTGGCTGTAAACAATACTTGGATATCAGGTAATTCACACGAGTTGCATGTTGGGACTTGTAGCTCTGTTTATCAGTTTACATCAGCGTTAATTAACCACTTAAGTATTTGTGTAGAATATTACATCATTTAACGATAAATTCATTCTAAAACTCAGATTACTAGGATGGAACTACTTCCCTGCACGCATTGCTACCCTGTTGTACCACGGTGCACTGGTCACATGGGTTTGTTTTGACGCGGACAAACCTAAGACTGAACTTAGTTTAGATAATGTACCTGATTTGTTAGTTGTACCTAATGAAGCCTATATAATTATAGTAAATATCAAAATGGGAATAAATAAAATGCGAGTTGGACGTTGGAGAATTATGTTGCACTTCACCATGCTTGCACCTTGGTACCTTGTCATGCAGTCTGTTTAAGTCTTAATAGCCTATCTCCAAAGCTACATTTAATTTCTCAAATGACGTTTATGAACTTCTTGCATTAAATTTTCACTGAAAATATATATTTTAATGTTACGTTAAGAAAACCATGCAACACTAAATGCAGAACTTAATGGATCACGTCAAACGCTTGTACAGCCATGGAAAACATCGAGGCCTCTAGTATCAAATATGAACATATGCACAATGAGTTCAATCCTGCATTTTGAGTGTCTCACAAATGGTAACATGTGGAACGAACTCAGCTCCATGTTCTGCTCTTCTAATGCACTCTGAGACAATGTGGTGTGGTCATGTGGCAAATCTATGAAGGAATCAGGTCCAGTTTTACAAACAGTTTTGTTTTTTAATGTTCAGTTACAATTAAATGCATTTGAGAACATCCCATTATATAGGCCTAGCAATACAAATATTGATACAACATTCTGTTCCAGTCACCAAAGCAAGTAGTGCCAACACAACAACTCAATGCATTCATTGTATGTTAATGTGTGTGTGTATGTGTGTATCACAAAATATTAGAAGCTATAATATCTTCACCTCCTTCCTACTCCACTAAGGGAAGAACTGAGTAAAATAAGCTCTACATTCTCTAAATCACTTGCACTTCTTCTTCTTCTTTCCATTATTATTATTATATCAATTGATTATGCAATTTATAAGAACACTTTGTCTGTGGTGAAGCAAATCCTTCTTTGTTCTCTTTCTTTAACACGAGAAAACATAAACAACTGGGGGAAAAAGCAGCATTAGTCAGTTGTTATTAATTACAAAAACAAAACAATGAAATGTTCACAATACTGTACAACAAGCCCTCGTTGCCAAGTCTTCCTTGCCATCCAATCTCTTGTCGGCTGCTTTCTGTGCTGCTATCTTTCGCATCAGGTCACAGAAAACCTACAAACAGAGCACATAATCAACGTCTCACACTTGTGTGCTGTGCAACAGAAATGCAACATACAAACAAGAGTGCAGCAAAGCATGACAAGCAGTGCAATAACAACGAACCTAAAGAATCACACACTTGAGTTTCTTCCTCTTGCTTCTGTCTTTACCCCTTCCATTGCTCGTCTTATTGTCCTCGATCTTCCTCGACCGAATTTCTCGCATCAGGTCAAAGAACACCTGCAAAGTGTTACAACATCTTTGCTTGTAATGTAGCAATTACTACACAGCAACTGGTGTTAAGAACACGCTACAGGTCTTGTGGGCATTGCCCCAATATACTACTCTCGCCCATGAACCTAACAGGTTGCATCTTACTCAACATTATCACATAGTCATGACCACCTATGACATGCAACACCTCATTTTCTTGCTCGTTTTTTCAATTATTTTACAATTTTGTGCAATTTTTAGCCACTTTGAATATTTTTTGTGTTATTTTATTTTGTATAGTCTTCATGTGTTTTTCTTTTTTACAATGTGTTTGATTCATAAGGAAATTAAATCTGCTTTTTCATTACCATTCACTCCACGCCAATTTGTTAAATCATCTTTTGGATTTCTTTAATTTTTCCCTTTTAAGGAGTGAATATCAATGCTTGCATAGCAGACTGTGAGCCTGAAATCATAACTATATTTTTTCATTGTTGCAGCCAGGGAAATATATATTAAATAGCTTCTATTCCTCGTGAAAATTTGTTGTATTTCTTCCAACATTTCTACACAAGGAATAGAATTGGCATATACCAGCTACTCATTGGTATCACAGAGGGAACCATCTGTGTGTATATGTGAGAGTTGGGTAATGTAGATTTAAGGTTTCAACTGTCTTCACCTGCTCATGGTATCACAGAGGGAACCGTGTGGGTGGATGGATGGACGGACGGATGCATGTATGAGTTGGGTAATGTGCATTTAAGGTTTCAACTCTCTGTTCACCTGCTCATGGTATCACAGAGGGAACCATGTGGGTGGACAGAGGGACAGACGGATGCATGTATGAGTTGGGTAATGTGCATTTAAGGTTTCAACTGTCTTCACCTGCTCATGGTATCACAGAGGGAACCATGTGGGTGGGGAGATGGACAGACGGATGCATGTATGAGTTGGGTAATGTGCATTTAAGATTTCAACTGTCTGTTCACCTGCTCATGGTATCACAGAGGGAACCATGTGGGTGGGGAGATGGACGGACGGATGCATGTATGAGTTGGGTAATGTGCATTTAAGGTTTCAACTGTCTTCACCTGCTCATGGTATCACAGAGGGAACCATGTGTGTGGGGAGATGGACGGACGGATGCATGTATGAGTTGGGTAATGTGCATTTAAGGTTTCAACTGTCTTCACCTGCTCATGGTATCACAGAGGGAACCATGTGTGTGGGGAGATGGACGGACGGATGCATGTATGAGTTGGGTAATGTGCATTTAAGGTTTCAACTGTCTGTTCACCTGCTCATGGTATCACAGAGGGAACCATGTGGGTGGGGAGATGGACGGACGGATGCATGTATGAGTTGGGTAATGTACATTTAAGGTTTCAACTGTCTGTTCACCTGCTCATGGTATCACAGAGGGAACCATGTGGGTGGGGAGATGGACGGACGGATGCATGTATGAGTTGGGTAATGTGCATTTAAGGTTTCAACTGTCTGTTCACCTGCTCATGGTATCACAGAGGGAACCATGTGGGTGGATGGATGGACGGACGGATGCATGTATGAGTTGGGTAATGTGCATTTAAGGTTTCAACTGTCTGTTCACCTGCTCATGGTATCACAGAGGGAACCATGTGGGTGGGGAGATGGACGGACGGATGCATGTATGAGTTGGGTAATGTGCATTTAAGGTTTCAACTGTCTGTTCACCTGCTCATGGTATCACAGAGGGAACCATGTGGGTGGACGGAGGGACAGACGGATGCATGTATGAGTTGGGTAATGTACATTTAAGGTTTCAACTGTCTGTTCACCTGCTCATGGTATCACAGAGGGAACCATGTGGGTGGACGGAGGGACAGACGGATGCATGTATGAGTTGGGTAATGTACATTTAAGGTTTCAACTGTCTGTTCACCTGCTCATGGTATCACAGAGGGAACCATGTGGGTGGACGGAGGGACAGACGGATGCATGTATGAGTTGGGTAATGTACATTTAAGGTTTCAACTGTGTGTTCACCTGCTCATGGTATCACAGAGGGAACCATGTGGGTGGGGAGATGGACGGACGGATGCATGTATGAGTTGGGTAATGTGCATTTAAGGTTTCAACTGTCTGTTCACCTGCTCATGGTATCACAGAGGGAACCATGTGGGTGGACGGAGGGACAGACGGATGCATGTATGAGTTGGGTAATGTACATTTAAGGTTTCAACTGTCTGTTCACCTGCTCATGGTATCACAGAGGGAACCATGTGGGTGGATGGAGGGACGGACGGATGCATGTATGAGTTGGGTAATGTGCATTTAAGGTTTCAACTGTCTGTTTACCTGCTCATGGTATCACAGAGGGAACCATGTGGGTGGGGAGATGGACGGATGGATGCATGTATGAGTTGGGTAATGTGCATTTAAGGTTTCAACTGTCTTCACCTGCTCATGGTATCACAGAGGGAACCATGTGTGTGGGGAGATGGACGGACGGATGCATGTATGAGTTGGGTAATGTGCATTTAAGGTTTCAACTGTCTGTTCACCTGCTCATGGTATCACAGAGGGAACCATGTGGGTGGGGAGATGGACGGATGGATGCATGTATGAGTTGGGTAATGTGCATTTAAGGTTTCAACTGTCTTCACCTGCTCATGGTATCACAGAGGGAACCATGTGTGTGGGGAGATGGACGGACGGATGCATGTATGAGTTGGGTAATGTACATTTAAGGTTTCAACTGTCTGTTCACCTGCTCATGGTATCACAGAGGGAACCATGTGGGTGGACGGAGGGACAGACGGATGCATGTATGAGTTGGGTAATGTACATTTAAGGTTTCAACTGTCTGTTCACCTGCTCATGGTATCACAGAGGGAACCATGTGGGTGGACGGAGGGACAGACGGATGCATGTATGAGTTGGGTAATGTACATTTAAGGTTTCAACTGTCTGTTCACCTGCTCATGGTATCACAGAGGGAACCATGTGGGTGGACAGAGGGACGGACGGATGCATGTATGAGTTGGGTAATGTACATTTAAGATTTCAACTGTCTGTTCACCTGCTCATGGTATCACAGAGGGAACCGTGTGGGTGGGGAGATGGACGGACGGATGCATGTATGAGTTGGGTAATGTGCATTTAAGGTTTCAACTGTCTTCACCTGCTCATGGTATCACAGAGGGAACCATGTGGGTGGGGAGATGGACAGACGGATGCATGTATGAGTTGGGTAATGTGCATTTAAGGTTTCAACTGTCTGTTCACCTGCTCATGGTATCACAGAGGGAACCATGTGGGTGGATGGAGGGACGGACGGATGCATGTATGAGTTGGGTAATGTGCATTTAAGGTTTCAACTGTCTTCACCTGCTCATGGTATCACAGAGGGAACCATGTGGATGGGGAGATGGACAGACGGATGCATGTATGAGTTGGGTAATGTGCATTTAAGGTTTCAACTGTCTGTTCACCTGCTCATGGTATCACAGAGGGTACCATGTGGGTGGATGGAGGGACGGACGGATGCATGTATGAGTTGGGTAATGTGCATTTAAGGTTTCAACTGTCTGTTCACCTGCTCATGGTATCACAGAGGGAACCATGTGGGTGGATGGAGGGACGGACGGATGCATGTATGAGTTGGGTAATGTGCATTTAAGGTTTCAACTGTCTTCACCTGCTCATGGTATCACAGAGGGAACCATGTGGGTGGGGAGATGGACAGACGGATGCATGTATGAGTTGGGTAATGTGCATTTAAGGTTTCAACTGTCTTCACCTGCTCATGGTATCACAGAGGGAACCATGTGGGTGGGGAGATGGACAGACGGATGCATGTATGAGTTGGGTAATGTGCATTTAAGGTTTCAACTGTCTTCACCTGCTCATGGTATCACAGAGGGAACCATGTGGGTGGGGAGATGGACAGACGGATGCATGTATGAGTTGGGTAATGTGCATTTAAGGTTTCAACTGTCTTCACCTGCTCATGGTATCACAGAGGGAACCATGTGGGTGGGGAGATGGACAGACGGATGCATGTATGAGTTGGGTAATGTGCATTTAAGGTTTCAACTGTCTTCACCTGCTCATGGTATCACAGAGGGAACCATGTGGGTGGGGAGATGGACAGACGGATGCATGTATGAGTTGGGTAATGTGCATTTAAGGTTTCAACTGTCTTCACCTGCTCATGGTATCACAGAGGGAACCATGTGGATGGGGAGATGGACAGACGGATGCATGTATGAGTTGGGTAATGTGCATTTAAGGTTTCAACTGTCTGTTCACCTGCTCATGGTATCACAGAGGGAACCATGTGGGTGGATGGAGGGACGGACGGATGCATGTATGAGTTGGGTAATGTGCATTTAAGGTTTCAACTGTCTTCACCTGCTCATGGTATCACAGAGGGAACCATGTGTGTGGGGAGAGGGACGGACGGATGCATGTATGAGTTGGGTAATGTGCATTTAAGGTTTCAACTGTCTTCACCTGCTCATGGTATCACAGAGGGAACCATGTGGGTGGATGGAGGGACGGACGGATGCATGTATGAGTTGGGTAATGTGCATTTAAGGTTTCAACTGTCTGTTCACCTGCTCATGGTATCACAGAGGGAACCATGTGGGTGGACAGAGGGACAGACGGATGCATGTATGAGTTGGGTAATGTGCATTTAAGGTTTCAACTGTCTTCACCTGCTCATGGTATCACAGAGGGAACCATGTGGGTGGGGAGATGGACGGACGGATGCATGTATGAGTTGGGTAATGTGCATTTAAGGTTTCAACTGTCTGTTCACCTGCTCATGGTATCACAGAGGGAACCATGTGGGTGGATGGAGGGACGGACGGATGCATGTATGAGTTGGGTAATGTGCATTTAAGGTTTCAACTGTCTGTTCACCTGCTCATGGTATCACAGAGGGAACCATGTGGGTGGATGGAGGGACGGACGGATGCATGTATGAGTTGGGTAATGTGCATTTAAGGTTTCAACTGTCTTCACCTGCTCATGGTATCACAGAGGGAACCATGTGGATGGGGAGATGGACAGACGGATGCATGTATGAGTTGGGTAATGTGCATTTAAGGTTTCAACTGTCTGTTCACCTGCTCATGGTATCACAGAGGGAACCATGTGGGTGGATGGAGGGACGGACGGATGCATGTATGAGTTGGGTAATGTGCATTTAAGGTTTCAACTGTCTGTTCACCTGCTCATGGTATCACAGAGGGAACCATGTGGGTGGATGGATGGACAGACGGATGCATGTATGAGTTGGGTAATGTACATTTAAGGTTTCAACTGTCTGTTCACCTGCTCATGGTATCACAGAGGGAACCATGTGGGTGGATGGAGGGACGGACGGATGCATGTATGAGTTGGGTAATGTGCATTTAAGGTTTCAACTGTCTGTTCACCTGCTCATGGTATCACAGAGGGAACCATGTGGGTGGATGGATGGACAGACGGATGCATGTATGAGTTGGGTAATGTACATTTAAGGTTTCAACTGTCTGTTCACCTGCTCATGGTATCACAGAGGGAACCATGTGGGTGGATGGAGGGACGGACGGATGCATGTATGAGTTGGGTAATGTGCATTTAAGGTTTCAACTGTCTGTTCACCTGCTCATGGTATCACAGAGGGAACCATGTGGGTGGATGGATGGACAGACGGATGCATGTATGAGTTGGGTAATGTACATTTAAGGTTTCAACTGTCTGTTCACCTGCTCATGGTATCACAGAGGGAACCATGTGGGTGGATGGAGGGACGGACGGATGCATGTATGAGTTGGGTAATGTGCATTTAAGGTTTCAACTGTCTTCACCTGCTCATGGTATCACAGAGGGAACCATGTGGATGGGGAGATGGACAGACGGATGCATGTATGAGTTGGGTAATGTGCATTTAAGGTTTCAACTGTCTGTTCACCTGCTCATGGTATCACAGAGGGAACCATGTGGGTGGATGGAGGGACGGACGGATGCATGTATGAGTTGGGTAATGTGCATTTAAGGTTTCAACTGTCTGTTCACCTGCTCATGGTATCACAGAGGGAACCATGTGGATGGGGAGATGGACAGACGGATGCATGTATGAGTTGGGTAATGTGCATTTAAGGTTTCAACTGTCTTCACCTGCTCATGGTATCACAGAGGGAACCATGTGGGTGGGGAGATGGACAGACGGATGCATGTATGAGTTGGGTAATGTGCATTTAAGGTTTCAACTGTCTGTTCACCTGCTCATGGTATCACAGAGGGAACCATGTGGGTGGGGAGATGGACGGACGGATGCATGTATGAGTTGGGTAATGTGCATTTAAGGTTTCAACTGTCTTCACCTGCTCATGGTATCACAGAGGGAACCATGTGGATGGGGAGATGGACAGACGGATGCATGTATGAGTTGGGTAATGTGCATTTAAGGTTTCAACTGTCTGTTCACCTGCTCATGGTATCACAGAGGGAACCATGTGGGTGGATGGAGGGACGGACGGATGCATGTATGAGTTGGGTAATGTGCATTTAAGGTTTCAACTGTCTGTTCATCTGCTCATGGTATCACAGAGGGAACCATGTGGGTGGATGGATGGACAGACGGATGCATGTATGAGTTGGGTAATGTACATTTAAGGTTTCAACTGTCTGTTCACCTGCTCATGGTATCACAGAGGGAACCATGTGGGTGGATGGATGGACGGACGGATGCATGTATGAGTTGGTTAATGTACATTAAGGTTTCAACTGTCTTCACCTGCTCATGGTATCACAGAGGGAACCATGTGGGTGGATGGATGGACGGACGGATGCATGTATGAGTTGGGTAATGTGCATTTAAGGTTTCAACTGTCTTCACCTGCTCATGGTATCACAGAGGGAACCATGTGGATGGGGAGATGGACAGACGGATGCATGTATGAGTTGGGTAATGTGCATTTAAGGTTTCAACTGTCTGTTCACCTGCTCATGGTATCACAGAGGGAACCATGTGGGTGGATGGAGGGACGGACGGATGCATGTATGAGTTGGGTAATGTGCATTTAAGGTTTCAACTGTCTGTTCACCTGCTCATGGTATCACAGAGGGAACCATGTGGATGGGGAGATGGACAGACGGATGCATGTATGAGTTGGGTAATGTGCATTTAAGGTTTCAACTGTCTTCACCTGCTCATGGTATCACAGAGGGAACCATGTGGGTGGATGGAGGGACGGACGGATGCATGTATGAGTTGGGTAATGTGCATTTAAGGTTTCAACTGTCTTCACCTGCTCATGGTATCACAGAGGGAACCATGTGGATGGGGAGATGGACAGACGGATGCATGTATGAGTTGGGTAATGTGCATTTAAGGTTTCAACTGTCTGTTCACCTGCTCATGGTATCACAGAGGGAACCATGTGGGTGGATGGAGGGACGGACGGATGCATGTATGAGTTGGGTAATGTGCATTTAAGGTTTCAACTGTCTTCACCTGCTCATGGTATCACAGAGGGAACCATGTGGGTGGATGGAGGGACGGACGGATGCATGTATGAGTTGGGTAATGTGCATTTAAGGTTTCAACTGTCTGTTCACCTGCTCATGGTATCACAGAGGGAACCATGTGGATGGGGAGATGGACGGACGGATGCATGTATGAGTTGGGTAATGTGCATTTAAGGTTTCAACTGTCTGTTCACCTGCTCATGGTATCACAGAGGGAACCATGTGTGTGGGGAGAGGGACGGACGGATGCATGTATGAGTTGGGTAATGTGCATTTAAGGTTTCAACTGTCTGTTCACCTGCTCATGGTATCACAGAGGGAACCATGTGGGTGGATGGAGGGACAGACGGATGCATGTATGAGTTGGGTAATGTGCATTTAAGGTTTCAACTGTCTGTTCACCTGCTCATGGTATCACAGAGGGAACCATGTGGGTGGATGGAGGGACGGACGGATGCATGTATGAGTTGGGTAATGTGCATTTAAGGTTTCAACTGTCTGTTCACCTGCTCATGGTATCACAGAGGGAACCATGTGGGTGGATGGATGGACAGACGGATGCATGTATGAGTTGGGTAATGTACATTTAAGGTTTCAACTGTCTGTTCAACTGCTCATGGTATCACAGAGGGAACCATGTGGGTGGGGAGATGGACGGACGGATGCATGTATGAGTTGGGTAATGTGCATTTAAGGTTTCAACTGTCTGTTCACCTGCTCATGGTATCACAGAGGGAACCATGTGGGTGGATGGATGGACAGACGGATGCATGTATGAGTTGGGTAATGTACATTTAAGGTTTCAACTGTCTGTTCACCTGCTCATGGTATCACAGAGGGAACCATGTGGGTGGATGGAGGGACGGACGGATGCATGTATGAGTTGGGTAATGTGCATTTAAGGTTTCAACTGTCTTCACCTGCTCATGGTATCACAGAGGGAACCATGTGGGTGGATGGAGGGACGGACGGATGCATGTATGAGTTGGGTAATGTGCATTTAAGGTTTCAACTGTCTTCACCTGCTCATGGTATCACAGAGGGAACCATGTGTGTGGGGAGATGGACGGACGGATGCATGTATGAGTTGGGTAATGTGCATTTAAGGTTTCAACTGTCTGTTCACCTGCTCATGGTATCACAGAGGGAACCATGTGTGTGGGGAGAGGGACGGACGGATGCATGTATGAGTTGGGTAATGTGCATTTAAGGTTTCAACTGTCTGTTCACCTGCTCATGGTATCACAGAGGGAACCATGTGGGTGGATGGAGGGACGGACGGATGCATGTATGAGTTGGGTAATGTGCATTTAAGGTTTCAACTGTCTGTTCACCTGCTCATGGTATCACAGAGGGAACCATGTGGGTGGGGAGATGGACGGACGGATGCATGTATGAGTTGGGTAATGTGCATTTAAGGTTTCAACTGTCTGTTCACCTGCTCATGGTATCACAGAGGGAACCATGTGGGTGGGGAGATGGACGGACGGATGCATGTATGAGTTGGGTAATGTGCATTTAAGGTTTCAACTGTCTGTTTACCTGCTCATGGTATCACAGAGGGAACCATGTGGGTGGGGAGATGGACAGACGGATGCATGTATGAGTTGGGTAATGTGCATTTAAGGTTTCAACTGTCTGTTTACCTGCTCATGGTATCACAGAGGGAACCATGTGGGTGGATGGAGGGACGGACGGATGCATGTATGAGTTGGGTAATGTGCATTTAAGGTTTCAACTGTCTGTTCACCTGCTCATGGTATCACAGAGGGAACCATGTGGGTGGATGGAGGGACAGACGGATGCATGTATGAGTTGGGTAATGTGCATTTAAGATTTCAACTGTCTGTTTACCTGCTCATGGTATCACAGAGGGAACCATGTGGGTGGATGGAGGGACGGACGGATGCATGTATGAGTTGGGTAATGTGCATGTAAGGTTTCAACTGTCTTCACCTGCTCATGGTATCACAGAGGGAACCATGTGGGTGGGGAGATGGACAGACGGATGCATGTATGAGTTGGGTAATGTGCATTTAAGGTTTCAACTGTCTGTTTACCTGCTCATGGTATCACAGAGGGAACCATGTGGGTGGATGGATTAACGGACGGATGCATGTATGAGTTGGGTAATGTGCATGTAAGGTTTCAACTGTCTTCACCTGCTCATGGTATCACAGAGGGAACCATGTGGGTGGGGAGATGGACGGACGGATGCATGTATGAGTTGGGTAATGTGCATTTAAGGTTTCAACTGTCTTCACCTGCTCATGGTATCACAGAGGGAACCATGTGGGTGGATGGATGGACAGACGGATGCATGTATGAGTTGGGTAATGTGCATTTAAGGTTTCAACTGTCTGTTTACCTGCTCATGGTATCACAGAGGGAACCGTGTGGGTCGGGAGATGGACAGACGGATGCATGTATGAGTTGGGTAATGTGCATTTAAGGTTTCAACTGTCTTCACCTGCTCATGGTATCACAGAGGGAACCATGTGGATGGGGAGATAGACGGACGGATGCATGTATGAGTTGGGTAATGTGCATTTAAGGTTTCAACTGTCTGTTCACCTGCTCATGGTATCACAGAGGGAACCATGTGGGTGGATGGAGGGACGGACGGATGCATGTATGAGTTGGGTAATGTACATTTAAGGTTTCAACTGTCTTCACCTGCTCATGGTTTTAGTGAACTGAAGAGGAGAGGAGAAGAAAGGAGAGACACTTCACATTGTGTACCTCAACTTTTGTAAACTTCATAAATAACATTAAAATAGGATTTGAGTCGATTAATAACACTACAACACTCACTTTTAAATTTTCCTGGTACATATTTCGGAGGCTAGCTTTCCTCCATTATCAACTGGACATAGAGGCTTGTTCACAGTGCTGGTATCTCCTGTAGACTGCTCTGGTGGTGGTTTTAACAACTTGTGTAGCTGATCGCCTTGTGGTAAACTCAGTCTTTGTTTTTCCAGATGAAGATCTGTTGACAATCCTTGGTTTCCTGATATGTGTTTTAATAATTTTGGATCCGGATTAATGTTGTGATTTTCTTTCCAAAAATGAGTGGCAACTGCTGATTTTTCTAAGTGTTTGTATTTTATACATCTGAAATGTTCTTTTGTTCTCGTTTCCAAATTCCTCTTAGTTTTTCCTATATACACCTGGTTGCAGTTGTTGCATTCTATTTGGTAGATTCCAGATTGTTTATTCACTGCAATGCTGTCTTTAGTGCTTGAGCCAAGTAAGTTTTTAATGCTGTATCTGTTGATTGGAGCCAATTTTATATTGTATTGTTTAAAACTCATTTTGAATTTGTCAAATGTCTTTGGGTGGTATGTGAATTTTTTGAATGACATTTCTTCTTTCGGTTTGCTTAGGGTGGTGGTTTCATGTACTAGATTCTTCTTTTTTGCTCTTTTCAGTTTTTTATACATCCAAGATTTCCGGAAGCCATTAATTTCTGCAATTCTAAAGACTTCTTTAAGTTCTGTTTGATATTCCTGTGTTGAAAGTAGTATGTTCTCCAGTCTGTGAATTAAACTGTTGAAAGGTGCTTGTTTGTGCGGTCTTGGGTTGAAGCTATTGCATTTTATATAATTACCTGTCTGTTGGTTTTCTGTAGATCCCAAAGGTTATTCTGTTTTTTGTTTTTTAAATCTTTCAACACAGAAATATCAAACACAACTTAAGTCATTAGAATTGCAGAAATTAATGACTTCCAGAAATCTTGGATGTATAAAAAAGAGAAAAGAGCAAAAAAGAAGAATCTAGTACATGAAACCACCACCCTAAGCAAACCGAAAGAAGAAATGTCATTCAAAAAATTCACATACCACCCAAAGAAACTTGACAAATCCAAAAAGATTTTTAAACAATACAATATACAATTAGTTCCAATCAACAGACATAGCGTTAAAAACATACTTGGCTCAAGCACTAAAGACAGCATTGCAGTGAATAAAAAATCTGGAATCTACCAAATAGAATGCAACAACTGCAACCAGGTGTATATAGGAAAAACTAAGAGGAATTTGGAAACGAGAACAAAAGAACATTTCAGATGTATAAAATACAAACACTTAGAAAAATCAGCAGTTGCCACTCATTTTTGGAAAGAAAATCACAACATTAATCCGGATCCAAAATTATTAAAACACATATCAGGAAACCAAGGATTGTCAACAGATCTTCATCTGGAAAAACAAAGACTGAGTTTACCACAAGGCGATCAGTTACACAAGTTGTTAAAACCACCACCAGAGCAGTCTACAGGAGATACCAGCGCTGTGAACAAGCCTCTATGTCCAGTTGATAATGGAGGAAAGCTAGCCTCCGAAATATGTACCAGCAAAATTTAAAAGTGAGTGTTGTTTAGTGTTATTAATCAACCCAAAATTCATACTTTAATTTTTTCTCTTTGTGCTGGTATTTTTAATTTACTTTCTTCTGTGATAGATGGCATCACTTTCCTACAATACATAGCAATCTTACCACATGCCAGTGTAGGCAGTTCCTAACAATGGCTGCTTGTACTCACAAACGTAACAAAGTTCCTCACACAGAAGAAATACATCAATATACAAGATATGTTGGGCACAGTTTGGATGATTTTTCATCAGCATCAATTTCTAATGTTAGTGAAGGCAAATCAAGGGAAGAAGATTCACAGAATATTTATGTTCCACATTGTTTGCACCGTCCACAATTTGTGCTAGTAGACTAAATGTGCATTTAAATGACAACATAAGTGCAACACAGGGAGTGATTGTAACAGGAGGTTTAGACTGGCCGTGTAGCAGTCGGTACAGCACCTGTCAACTGTGCAAGGGGTCCCCGTTTCAATGCCTGGCTCAGAGGGTGCTAATTGTTCCTCCACTAGGATTATTCCCTATCCTCGCTTCAGTCTCAAAGTATGAATGTGAATGTGTGTGTGAATATAATTTAATAAATTAAAACAAAACTAAAGTAATAGAAATCCAAAGTTCAAAACCACCATTAAACGAGTGAGCAAATGTTCCTAAGCTGCCGATATGAATTTGATGTTAAAGGCTGCATTATAAATGGAACATTAAAAGAGACACCAATTCCTAGGCTATACACAGACTTCTTGTGAACTGTCATAGACAATAGTCTGTAATCATAACTTACAAGTAATGCTTTATGGTGAAAATGTCCATACATTTTACAGGCAAACAGTAAAAGTTGGTAAGTATGGCTGTGCAGTCTTACATCATTTGTACACTAAGTTGGTTTTATCTTATGGCCAAACCACAATCTCATGCTTATGGTAAAAGTTGGCTAACCTATTGCTTTAGAACCTGTAGTTTATTCTTAACACTTGCTGCTGTAAATACTAAAACAAATTACTATCAAACAACATTTCCCACAAATTAAAAATAATAAGCAAAGATAAAATAGTTTTCCTTTACTAATATTACAGTGGAGCATTTCATGTTGATTTCTTTCCTGCTCTTGTATCATACACAAAAAGTAAAACCTCTTCTTATCACAAGCACCTCTTTGTGTTGCATTCACATCACTTTCTATACCCACTTTTCTTATAAAAGCTTATCCTTCTATTACTTGTTAATACTGTGTCGGGGCCAAGCTACCTCATGTCCTGTACCTGGCATATTTATACAAGTTCCAGAAAGGGCCATATTATGTCATCCTTGCCAAGTAAGGGGAAGAGGGAGATGCCATTAGTGGTAGTTACAGCAGTGTGAGTGTAGTCAACGTGAGGCAACTGTCGTGTCAAAAGAAACATAGCAAAGTGCTTAATAAGTGTTGAGTGATTGTGTCATCAGAATTAGTTTGTGACACAGAGAGAGAACTGAAAAACAGAAAATTGTATAACAAGGTTACAAGAAGAAAACAGTTGCAAGTTGTAATATTATTAAAGACTGCAGGGCCACTCAAAGTTACCTCAAACATGAATACTTAATTATTATTTATTTATGCCAACAAACTTACTGTTGGTGTTTTTAAACACACAAGCCGTGTGTGGGCAAAGTTTAAGAGGTAGAACTGGAACTTAAAAATCCAATGCCACAACTGGGATTTGAACCACAGACCTTCCGCTTGCCGGGCGGACGCTCTAACCACTGAGCTATTGTGACAAACTGCCAGAATGGCTTGAGAATTTAATGCCATTCTGGCAGTTTGTCACAATAGCTCAGTGGTTAGAGCGTCCACCCGGCAAGCGGAAGGTCTGTGGTTCAAATCCCAGTTGTGGCATTGAATTTTTAAGTTCCAGTTCTACCTCTTATGAATACTTAACTCTTAATAGCGCTTCCATTTGCAATATTCAGTGTAGACTGTGTTAACATCAGTAAAAGAGAACTCTTGTGTGTTCAGTTGTCAGAAAATAAAATTGTAACAATATGAATAACAGTTCCTTACACATTTTGCTGTAATAACATGTTAAGGTGATAGTTTATTAAAAAGCTGATCATTATGGTATGACTTTTAAATTCAGTACTGCTTCATGACCACAGAATGGGAGGGGATACCGTAGTGAGTTACCACTAGAAAAGTACATAAGTATCTCAAAATTCAAACCAGTAACAAAGAGTTTCTTGCAAATGCTTAATGCCAGAATAATTTTGACATAACTTGTATGTTTCAACAACATCTACAAGTTTTATGTAATAAGATTTTGTCTGTGTCTTATGGTTATACAAAAGTCATTCAGTGTGAACAACACAATGCAGTGTGGTGTTGGCTGCACAATGAATGAGACTTATGGTCAGCTACCTCACACCACTATGTTGCTAGGCAACATGTGCAATGTCGGCTATTTCCAGACAGTTCGTAAGCTTTGCAAAACGTGGATTTCCAGAAAAGTTGTCGCAACCTAACTCTCAGCTATGTAAAACAATCAGCATGGAGAAATAAGTCAGTGTTGAGAAAGGTTTTAGTGACTAGATTTGTCAGAGAACGCTGTGGACAGATGAGCAGTTTTTGTGTCAAGGTTACCATAGAATACAATAATTGTGAGTTGCAAGGTCACGAATGGAATGCAGCAAATGGAGACAAAAGAGATGTGGAATGGACAAGATGGGAAGTGACATGACAATAGTTAATCCCACAATAGAGAAGACTGAGGCGAAAATGGAAGGTCTAAAAAAATAGATGACCAAAATGAAGATGGAGCTATCAGCAAAGTTTGATGAATAACTGGCTGGGGTGAATAAAGACACAGAAGAATTAGGTAGAAGGATGAAAGACCTTCACCAATGCCTTAACACCCTGGAAGACACTGCGGAATAGGTTAGCTTGATGGCAGCACCAAAGAACTAAATGCAAATGCGGAACAATGCATTGGTAGAAAGCTTAAGAACAAGGTCGAGATGCCAGGACACGATACAAGATCTGTGCACGTCAAACCACACAGGTACGACCAGACGTCAACCTTTGAAGTCTTCCACCAGCAATTCAACAGAAGAGGAAGCTGCTCAGCTGATAGCTAGCCTCCAGGGACAGGCAGGAGAAGTACTGATGATGGTGGCATCCAGGGATATCTAGGAGGCTCTCGAAAGCCAGTCTGGAAACCACAGTCGGGGCACAACCTACCACAGCCAGCTAAGTCAAGACTACAACAGCCAGGAGACATGATGCAGGAATTCACTCTGGCCATTGAACAACTGGCCAACAAGGATCTGGTCAATATCCCAAATGGATATGTGTGCCAGGAAGCTATTGCACCTTTGTTGACGATGTGGGCAGTGCCAAGGTACGTCAGCGTGTAATGCTCAGCAGCTACGAGACTATCCACAATGCACTAAAAATGGAGGCAGCCAAGGTAACAACTGCCCCACCTCAAAGATCAGGAGCATTCAATATAACAGGAACAAAGGAACAACCCAAGGATGACAACTGAGATCTTTTAGTGGTATGTGCTGGGGGTGTCTACACCCAGTCGATGAACAGGCAGAAAACGAGTACCAGCTGACAAGGGGCACATTGGGGACCTCATCACTGACCCTTCAAGTGACGCTGTGCATCTTGTGTAGGAGGATGGACAACAGCCCCATCACAGATGGATATGAGGGAAGCAGTGCACATAGTGCAGCAACAGGCTGGAAACCAGATAGTTACAGCATTGACAACACCGTATCTATGGGAAAGGAGGCCTAACTGGTGAAGTTGACCTTAGGGCAGAGCATTATAAGTCTGTGGGGGTTCATCGTGAGTGTGGAAGTGATTTTAGCACTGGATGACTTCAGGAGCCACAATGCAATAGTTGATGTGGAAGGGAGGGTCTTGCAACTTGGCCAACAGCCCAAATGAACATCCAAGGATATACAAGATGACCCTGATGGAGGGCATGGTTGTACAGCCACGCCTGGAGGAGTAACTGTCAAGGAACCTGGTGCTGGGCCAGAAGACATTACATGTTTCTAGGGCATTGTTGCCTTACAGGAAGGCAGTGCCAGTGAGGTTGCTGAATCCATCTGACAATGATCGGAACATGCAAGCTAGAACATCCAGGGATATACAAGATGACCCTGATGAAGGGCGTGGTTGTACAGCTATGCCTGGAGGAGTAACTGTCAATGAACCTGGTGCTGCAGCGGAAGACATTACGCGTTGCTAGGGCATTGCTGCCTTACAGGAAGGCAGTGCCAGTGAGGTTGCTGAATCCATCTGACAGTGATTGGAACATGCAAGCTAGAACATCCAGGGATATACAAGATGACCCTGATGAAGGGCGTGGTTGTACAGCTATGCCTGGAGGAGTAACTGTCAATGAACCTGGTGCTGCAGCGGAAGACATTACGCGTTGCTAGGGCATTGCTGCCTTACAGGAAGGCAGTGCCAGTGAGGTTGCTGAATCCATCTGACAGTGATTGGAACACGCAAGCTAGAACATCCAGGGATATACAAGATGACCCTGATGAAGGGCGTGGTTGTACAGCTATGCCTGGAGGAGTAACTGTCAATGAACCTGGTGCTGCAGCGGAAGACATTACGCGTTGCTAGGGCATTGCTGCCTTACAGGAAGGCAGTGCCAGTGAGGTTGCTGAATCCATCTGACAATGATCGGAACATACAAGTTAGAACATCCAGGGATATACAAGATGACCCTGACGAAGGGCGTGGTTGTACAGCCACACCTGGAGGAGTAACTGTCAATGAACCTGGTGCTGCAGCGGAAGACATTACGCGTTGCTAGGGCATTGCTGCCTTACAGGAAGGCAGTGCCAGTGA
Organism: Tenodera sinensis; assembly: GCA_030765045.1. Lineage (NCBI taxonomy): Eukaryota > Metazoa > Arthropoda > Insecta > Mantodea > Mantidae > Tenodera > Tenodera sinensis. Next base: position 4,380,170 of record CM060963.1, read on the forward strand.
GGTTGCTGAATCCATCTGACAATGATCGGAACATACAAGTTAGAACATCCAGGGATATACAAGATGACCCTGATGAAGGGCGTGGTTGTACAGCTATGCCTGGAGGAGTAACTGTCAATGAACCTGGTGCTGCAGCGGAAGACATTACGCGTTGCTAGGGCATTGCTGCCTTACAGGAAGGCAGTGCCAGTGAGGTTGCTGAATCCATCTGACAATGATCGGAACATGCAAGCTAGAACATCCAGGGATATACAAGATGACCCTGATGAAGGGCGTGGTTGTACAGCTATGCCTGGAGGAGTAACTGTCAATGAACCTGGTGCTGCAGCGGAAGACATTACGCGTTGCTAGGGCATTGCTGCCTTACAGGAAGGCAGTGCCAGTGAGGTTGCTGAATCCATCTGACAATGATCGGAACATGCAAGCTAGAACATCCAGGGATATACAAGATGACCCTGATGAAGGGCGTGGTTGTACAGCTATGCCTGGAGGAGTAACTGTCAATGAACCTGGTGCTGCAGCGGAAGACATTACGCGTTGCTAGGGCATTGCTGCCTTACAGGAAGGCAGTGCCAGTGAGGTTGCTGAATCCATCTGACAGTGATTGGAACATGCAAGCTAGAACATCCAGGGATATACAAGATGACCCTGATGAAGGGCGTGGTTGTACAGCTATGCCTGGAGGAGTAACTGTCAATGAACCTGGTGCTGCAGCGGAAGACATTACACGTTGCTAGGGCATTGCTGCCTTACAGGAAGGCAGTGCCAGTGAGGTTGCTGAATCCATCTGACAATGATCGGAACATGCAAGCTAGAACATCCAGGGATATACAAGATGACCCTGATGAAGGGCGTGGTTGTACAGCTGGAGGAGTAACTGTCAATGAACCTGGTGCTGCAGCGGAAGACATTACGCGTTGCTAGGGCATTGCTGCCTTACAGGAAGGCAGTGCCAGTGAGATTGCTGAATCCATCTGACAGTGATCGGAACATACAAGCTAGAACATCCAGGGATATACAAGATGACCCTGATGGAGGGCGTGGTTGTACAGCTATGCCTGAAGGAGTAACTGTCAATGAACCTGGTGCTGCAGCGGAAGACATTACACGTTGCTAGGGCATTGCTGCCTTACAGGAAGGCAGTGCCAGTGAGATTGCTGAATCCATCTGACAATGATCGGAACATGCAAGCTAGAACATCCAGGGATATACAAGATGACCCTGATGAAGGGCGTGGTTGTACAGCTATGCCTGGAGGAGTAACTGTCAATGAACCTGGTGCTGCAGCGGAAGACATTACACGTTGCTAGGGCATTGCTGCCTTACAGGAAGGCAGTGCCAGTGAGGTTGCTGAATCCATCTGACAGTGATTGGAACACGCAAGCTAGAACATCCAGGGATATACAAGATGACCCTGATGAAGGGCGTGGTTGTACAGCTATGCCTGGAGGAGTAACTGTCAATGAACCTGGTGCTGCAGCGGAAGACATTACACGTTGCTAGGGTATTGTTGCCTTACAGGAAGGCAGTGCCAGTGAGATTGCTGAATCCATCTGACAATGATCGGAACACGCAAGCTAGAATAGAGCTGTACAAAATTAAAAATTCTTTTTGTTGTTTAATGACACTGTCGATTGTCAGGATCACATCAAAGTTGCCGGTGTGTCAGAATTTCGTCCTGCAGGAGTTCTTTTACATGCAAGTAAATCTAATGACATGGAGCTGTCATTTTTAAGCACACTTAAAAACCATTGGTCTGGGCTGAATTTGAAACCATGACCTTGGGATCACTAGGCCAGCATCTAATCAATTGAGCCACCGAGCTGGATGTGAGTGTGACTTTGTACGATGGACATAAGACTTGGTGAAGAGAGTGGTCGACTATCTGACCAGAGAGCAACTAGAGAGGATGTGACATCTACTTGGATGTTACCATTCAGTCTTCGGCCAAGGGAAGAGTGATTATGGTTGTACTGACCGAGTGTTGCACCACATGGACATCGGAGATGCTCCACCTATCTGGCAACCAGGTGCATTCCTCTGGTAAAGCTAGCAGAGGTATGGGACATGCTGCAAGACATGAGATCTAGGAGGACCATCAAGGAGTCAAGACAGCCCTTGGTGCTCCCCTGTAGTTGTGAACAACAGCAAACTTTGCTTCTGCACGGACTACTGGAAGCTGAACACTCACCACAGACTGACGACATTCTGGACACTGCGGTGCCAGTGGTTCTCCACCTTGGGCTTGAAATCAGGGCACTGGAGGTGGCCCTAAATGCCAGAGATATGGAAATCACATTCTCAACGGGCCAAGGTCTTTGGCAAATCACAGTTATGCCCTTTGGCCTCTGCTATATGCCAGTCACCTTCCAGTGCCTCATGGAGTCGGTGATGAGGGGCTTGCTCCAATATCTGGATGACAATATGATTGACAGTACCTTTGAGGATCATCTGGAGAACCTGGTCAACACATTAAGGATATTGATGCAGTCAGTCTGAAGCTGCATGCTCTTCAGTATCACATAGCCTTACCAACAGGAGAGGCCACAGATCCAGAGAAGGTTCAGACTGTGAGGGATTGGCCTCTCCCGAAGGATAAACGAGAGTTGCAAAGTTTTGTGGGTCTGTGTAGCCCCATACCGCCAGTTTGTCAGAGGCTTCTCTTACACTGCAAAGCCCCTCACACTTCTGATGGAAGAACATTTGTCTTATGTGTGGATGGAAGAGGCCGAGAGGTTGTTCCAGGTGCTAAAGTCAGCACTATGCATTGTGGCTATTTTAGGTTTTCCACTGTGAACTAATTCTTTCATTTTGAACACCCACATTAGTGACAGCATGCTATCCCAATTCAAGATGGACAGGAGTGAGTAATAGCCTAATGCAGCAAAAAGCTCTCCTAGACCAAGTAGAAGTACTGTGTCACCTGGCATGAGCTCCCAGCAGTTATGAAAGCACTAGAGCATTTCCATAAGTACCTGTATGGTCGGCGATACACCTGAGAACTGGCCTTGCCTGCCTAGAGGGTCAGACAACTTCACCTCGGAACACCAGAAGGGGAGGAGCCACTCCAATGCAAATATCTTGTTGAGAGGATCTTGTCCGGAGGAGTGCGGCCACTGTGATAAGGTGGAAAAGGAGTGTGCTGCAGCTGTGTGTGTGGTTTACAGATGATTGGCTACTGCAGGCCTGATGAGGGAGCAGCTGGTGGACAGTCACTTAGGACCACTCCTCTGGGAAGTGGAAGCAAGAACTAGGCAGAGCTGGGAGCAGTAAGTATGAGTCCTAATGGGCACAATGTGACTAGCTGAGGATCAGGGACAGTGTGTTGTACCAGAACTGCTGGTACTTCCTCGAAGTAAGATTGTGGAGGGCCTGGAGGAGATGCATTCCAGTTCCTCTGAAGGTCATCTTAGATCCATCTGCATGATAGACAGCCCCACAGACCAAGAGACGGTACTGCATGCACCAGTATAATGTGCGAGCACCTTGTGAGTGCATTACCATTGACATAGCTTGACCATCTCCATTCTCCAATAGGGACAACAAATCTCTTGGATCATGTGGTGCACTACGAGAAGGGAACAGTGAGGCACTGGCCGCAAATCAAAGGAGGCTCAGGATCAGCTATCTCAACCACTACATGTGCAGTAACCTTGGCGAACAACAAAGCCTATTTCCAGACAGTTCAAGAAGCTTCAAAAAACATGGATTTCCAAAAACATCCTCACTACCTAATTTTTGGCTATATAAGTGAGTCAGCATGAACAGAAGGGTCAGTGTTGAGAGAAGTTTTAGTGAATTAGTGAGTGAGTAGATTTGTCAGAGCAAGGTATGAACAGATGAGCAGTTTTTGTGTCAAGATTACCATAGCATAGAATGGCTGTGAGTTTCAAGGTCATGAGTTGTGTTTCAACTTTACGGAAAATAGGGACATTAAAAGTAACTGGACTCATCATTTGTCACACTAGTGTCAACCATGGGATGTAACATCCATGTGGAGGCCAAGATGCAGCAGATGGAGACAAAAATGATTGGTAAATTGAAAACTTAAAACTCAGAATACAATACAGGAAATCCAAAATGGAGAAGTTGGGAAGCAAAGTAACACTGAACTCTGTAATGGAAAAACTGAAGATGCAAATGAAGGGCATAAAGGAAGAAGTGAAGACAAATGAATTCTGAAATGAAAAAGATGAAAACATATGTCCGAGATGAATAAATATTTTGTTGTTTAACAGCGCTGTCAATTGCCAGGATCACATCAGTGTTGCCGGTGTGCCAGAATTTTGTCCCGCAGGAGTTCTTTTACATGCCAGTAAATCTACTGACATGGAGCTGTCGTTTTTAAGCACACTTAAAAACCATCGGCCTGGGCCGGATTTGAACCCGCAACCTTGGGAACAGTAGGCCAGCGTTTAACCAACTGAGCCACCCAGACCAACTCTGCCCTGAGGGAAGACACTAGTGGTAAACTTGGATCTTCTGGCCTCTGCAATGGAGGGAACATGCTCAAGGGCAAGCCCCTCATATCACTACATCGTTAGGCAATGAGCATATGTGAGTGCATCATCACAATCAGTTGTAGACAGTTAATTGTTGGAGTAGTTGTATATAGTGAGTAGTATTTGTGTCAAGGTTACAATTATGAGTTGTAAGTTCATGACAAACTAAATTATGAATAAAACACAGAACTGTGTTTTGTGATCCAGTTTAAGAATGGAAATAGTGACATTAAAAGCACCCAGGCTTGTTAATTGCCACATTATTTTTTTTTATGTAAGGCAAAATCTTATAAAGATAGAATTTTCTGAGGCTGGTTGCAGTCTCACAGCATAACAAACTGGAACTGCAATAATGCATTACATCAGAATGGTAGTACCTCTGTTTCCTCTTGTCTTACTTCTATATCATACATACAGAATGCCAAAAACATGTACACATACTTCAAGCAAACAAAAACTGTTGTCGTTAGCTAGAAATGGGCAGGTATATTTGAAGGTGGTCTTGGTCCATTTCCTCTTGCAAATCAGAGTGATGAATATATCCCAATTCTGTTTAAATGTTTTGCCAGACAATCATGTCCTGTAGTCAACCTGAAGGTTGCAACTGCTGTTTTTCGAGGATACTCAGGAATTACTGTTTGAATGGTAGTTCCCATCTTTTATTCTTTGATTTTTCATAGTAATATTTAGCAATAATTTTTTTGAATTCAGAGTTGACTAATCTTTTAGCTGCATAAAATGGTAGATTAACTATAGATTTCTGTACACTGCTGGTACCCTTTTTTGCAAGAAAATCAGCTTTCTCATTACCACTCAGTAACAGAAACTTTGTTAATATAACAAAGCCAAATTCACACAAACAATAAAATGATGAACACTAATTGTCTTAGACTTTTACAGTTGCACAAAATGCTCATACTTCTGATTACTGACAGAATAATGCTTGTGAAAGTGTACTCGGCATATGCAGTTTACGGGACAAGTTCTCTACCACACAATTACATCCAGAGAATGCGGGAAATTGCTGCTCATCTTGGTGGCTGTTCTATTCTGTATACACTTCAACTTTAACATTCTCAGTTTCCCAATACTGCTTCAAAATTGCTTTCCGCTATTCCAACTATAATCTTGGCTCCATTTTGATGTAGTAACATTAACATAATGCATGTCAGTCACATCTGTTTACAGAATGTCATACTACACATTACTGTTGTTTTTTGGTCCAACTTTCAAATATTTTAAATAAATATCTCGTATCAAAATATTATGTATACATTTTTGGCACTCTCTATGTAAGATATATTACTAATGAGTAAAATGTAGTGTGTTTGCAGGAATAATCTGTAGAAGACATAGAACAAGATAGTGAGTAGAGAAAGCCATGTAAGTGTAACTGCATCTTCAAGGGAGGGGAAAACTGCAGGGCCAAGCGAAGTATAAAAAGTGCTCAACTTCAAACAACCGTTTCCCATCAAAAATAAAACACATACAATGCAAAACAAAATTGGTGCCATTGAGAAGCTTAACAAAGAAATAAGTGAAATTGTTACCTTATCAACGTTTTCTCTGGTTTTGGCAGAGGTCTCTACGTACGGCACACCCCACTGTTGGGCTCTGGCAGTCGCTTCAGCCAGCGACACCTTGCGTTTCTCTTCCAAGTCACTCTTGTTGCCAACCAAAAGGAACGGAATGTTCTCGTCATTCTTTACTCGCAGGATCTGGTCCCTGCACAACCAATATTACATCTCAAACCGTGTCTAAGGCAATAGCTTTGTGTGCACACTTTGGGGGGGGTTTGCCTCACCTGAATTCCTGTGTTGCTTGGAAGCTCTCGTCCTCAGTAATGGAGAATACGCACAGGAAACCCTCGCCACTTCGGAAGTAGTTATCCCTACAAAAACATGCACCATATGCTAAATTAGCATTCAGTGTTTGCAACAAAATAAGTTGCCAACCGTACAATTTACATTATTTAAATGTTACTTTACCTGATAGCTGCATAGTCCTCTTGCCCTGCCGTATCCAAAATATCTATCTGCACCTCCTCCCCGTCTAGAACTACTTTCTTGCGATATGAATCTGCTTTTGTTGGTTCATAGTCCTCTACAAACTGCAAGAGTCAAAAAGTGTATCAGCAAATATAAATAATATGTAATTTACAAAAGACAGCAAGCAGTCTTAGGATAACTAACCTCATCGTACATGAATTGTAATGTCAAAGCAGATTTGCCAACACCTCCACTGCCCACCATAATAACTTTGTGGAGTGCTGGCTGCTGGCTTGGTTTCTTTGACATTTTGCCACTATCTAATGTAACTGATAACACTCCAATAACCCTGGAACGAAGACAAACCAAAATTAATTGATGAACCTTCAAAGTATGTGGATAAGTTGCACCGTATTAAAACGAACATATGTATAGCAAATGAGCTGTCAAATCCCAGTCCTGCTTCAACTGAGCTGCGAATTAAGAAATGGGCATGTGCACAATATACGATAGTTAAATGACGTAAAAGTATAAACTTTGGTAACGCTATATCAAAGAGTTCGTAGACAATTGAAACGAACAAATAATATGAGTAGGTCAGAAGATTCCCACACAACACGACAGTTCCTACCGGTTATAAGCTCTCTCTCATTCGCTTGTTCAAGGTCCAACAGTAACACTAACTGCAGTCATTAACAACTCATGAGCTATAAAAAGCCAAACTGCACAACATGATCTTTCCACGGCACAGTAAACCCTTCAAGTTAGACAATAATATGCTGGGACATATATTTCCCACGCATAAATAGAGGCGTTGTCTGCTCCCAAGGAAAGCTATAGCCACTAAGTCGTTGACCTGTCACATTGTTGTCCTTTTCTTTCAATCTTATAGTTCACAGCTTCTGATCTGGGTTAAAATTAAATGTAAAGAAGGCAAAAGTGAGCAATTTAGTAACGTCAGAATTGCTATTATGAATCATTACCGCGTTACCTGAGTAATATCGGTGATATGATGTTGACTCAATCGCGACTTTATCAGGATAACCAACACAAGTAAATTATTAATAGCTGTCAATATCATACTTAGTTTAACCGCAACTTATTGATTATTTCAATGAAACTTCCTTTATTCTTTTGGATGTGGAGTGTCATAGACCAAGTTTTCTTCCTCTGTTAAAAATGTCGAGTATGGTTGTTGATATATGAGGAGCATAACTATTTTATTTGGTGTACTGAAAGCATAATGTAAATTAATTGCAAATGTTTTGTCAATCAGTTCGCAATAGAATATAAACTACTCACAATTTTAGATATTGGAGTATATAATTAAGTTAAGCTGTTTAATCATAGTGTTTAATCCTACAGCTTTCAATGTTACTAAAGAGACAGAGACGTTATATAGATAATTATTAATTATCTTAGTGTAATAATGATTGTAACTTAATATTTACGCATTCTTAATTTAACTTTTTGTATCAATTAAAGCAGGTGAGTATGTGTTATTAATGTGAAAAGGGATATTATAGAATTTGTGTGTGTAAGTTACCATCCTGGAAGATAACAACAAATCGGGAAAACAGGAAACGTGGTTGTCATTGGTTAATCGAAAGGTTAAGCTTGTTTTTATATGGTATATACTATTGTACAACATTTAAATACCTCATGCAAAGTGAATTACAAAATACATAAATGCTAGCAACATAAATGTATTTTGTTTCAGAGGCTATACAATAAGTGGCAGCCTAAATGAGTGGTGTAAGGCTTGAAGTCCAGTGGTCTCCCGTTCACCACGACAAATTCATCACATGGGGAACAGAAATATTCTTGTACGAAGTGGTTCAGCTAAAGGATAAAGCTAGCTCAACATGTAAGAAACAAACTATTATATCGTTACGCCTGCGTCAATTAGTAAAAGTGGAGAAAGAGTTGAGATGGAGTGCAGAAGCTGCCTCTGATAACACAGGGCCCCTGTCATCCCCTTGTTGTTCACACAGAAACGTAGACATTCTAACCTAACACGTTAAATTTCGACAACACAGAAGCGGCCTGTACACCGTGTGTTGCCGGTTTGTAGTATTTGTGCATAGCGTTCATTATTCCACCCCAACTTGTTGGAACATGGTGCTCTGTGTATTATGAACCATAACGTTCGGTACATTGCAGGTGATGACTTTTCATGCAAATGAAATGAATGAAATTTTTAAATTTATTTTTAGTTGTCCCGAAATAGGTAGGGACATTTTTAATTGACTCTGATACCGCTTTGTTCCATTTAATGTCTCAGTTGTTATTGACAGGTTGGGAAATGGTTTGTAAGAGAAGATGTAGCCAGCCTGTAAACTACTAACACACTTTCTTATGGTTTACCAGTTATGCAGACTTCAGAGCTTATTTCCTAAATGACCATGGGGTGGGGAGCCAGTTTGTTGAAAATGTGATGTTGCCTTGGAAGGTGCCCAAGTTTGGTTTAAAGACAACTAATGGTGTGAATGACACTACATCACTCACATTTTATTTGTGGAACCAAGTTTGGTATTTAACCAACTTTAGGTTTTAAGTTGTGCTATTGACACACACACACACATGCACGCACGCACTCTCTCTCTGTTTTGTTTCATAGAGTGTTGCTGACATAACGTCGGACTTATGTAAGAAGACTGGCAACAGTATGAGTTTAAACATGTTGACAGTTCACAACTTGTCTTCGTCTTCTTTGAAGCTGAATCTCCCCTTTCCATCAACTGTTTTGACTGTTCCTTTGTCTCAGGTGTGAAGTAATGGACCCATGGTTACGAATCAATGAAAAAACTCAACTTTATTATGGTGAAACATCGCTAAACTCTCAACTGAAACATCCTCACAATGCTGTTTTTGTTCCAGTGAGGAAATGTGGCACCCATCTTGTACACAGTCTGTATGCAATGTCTGCTAACTCACGCACTTTCAGTCGACAGTCATCAAATACCATTTTGTGGATTTTCTGTAAAATTTCTGCCGTGGTCACCTCATTTGGTCAACTGCTGCGATGTTTTTATGGCCTCACTTAAATTCTTTTACCAGTATTTTACTGCTGTAAATGAAGGAACAGAATCCAGCTCAGCTTTAATACTAGCTGGGCTAAGACCTTTCAAATGAAAGTATTGTAGCACATAGCAATGACCAGTTTTGTCCATGTTTACGAATTCATTGAGAGCATTCACTATTGGTGGCTACCAAACAACTAATAAACAACATAGTATCGCCAAACTTCAAACTTAAGCCTTATAAGGTTGGTGCTTTGTACCATAGTCATTTGTTTGAAAGAAATACCTATCTGCTATCTGTAGGTCAGGTTGGGTACTTCTAGGACAGCCAGCCTAACCAATGAGAATTCAAATTTATTGCTCATAAAACTTGTAATACAAGCATGGAGCATTGTCAAATGCTAATACATGAATAAAAAGTACATCATGGCACATAATTAGACTTATTGAATACAAACATGGAATATTGAATATGCAAAAATACATTAACAGTACACATTCTCTTCTAACATGTATGGGCACTTTTCAATTAGATAATTCTTTAACTCTTTAGCAAAGGAGTTTTTTCTAGAGTGCTCTTTTATAGTTCTTGGTAGGGCATTATATAATATCATTCCCATTACAATCACATCCTTTTTGGTTGAAGCCTTATTTAAGTGTGTTCTATGGTAATTTTCATTCCCTCTGGTGTTATGTGTATGGATATCTGTGTTTTTAGTAGGTGATTTCTTTTGAATCAGTATAATTTGTATACATAAATAGCAACTATTGTCAATATTTTATTCTTTTTAAAGAGTGACTTACACGTGACTGTAGTCTTTAGTTGAAAAATATGACGTATGCATCTCTTCTGTAGCAATAGTATCCTGTTTAATTTTGTTACCCCACACCCTCCCCAAATTTCAATACCATATTCCAAGTGCACGTCTATTATGCCGTAATATATAGCTTTAAGCTCTTCTACATTAAGATAATTTGCAAAGTATTTTAGTAGGTATATGTTTTTTGTGATTTTCTTACATACTTCGTTTACATGCATTTCATATGTTAAGTGTTCGTCAAAATATATTCCTAAAAAATTTTGATTAGATACCTGTTCTACTTTAGTACTTTCAAGTCTTACATTTATGTAGTTTAGTTCCTCCCCCTTTTTTGCTGATGCTGAAAATGTATCAGTTTGGTTTTGTTTATGTTTAATTTAAGAGAGTTATCTTTAAGATAATTTGAAATTTGTAGCAAATTTTGAGAAATTTTGTTTTCTAGTTGTAGCAAGTTTTTTCCTTTACAAATGAGTGAAGTATCATCAGCATACGATATGAGTTTCAAATTGGTTGATTTCCCAAATCATTTACATACAAAATAAAGAGCAGCAGCCCTAGGACGGATCCTTGAGGTACTCCAGATTTTACATTTTGAATGTTAGATTGAACAGATTTGAAATGATTTCCATACAGCCAATTTAGTTCACAACATTGTTTACGATTTACTAGATAAGACTGTAATATTTTATTTATTTTCCCCCTTATCCCATAATTTTCTAGTTTAGTTAACAGCAGTTTATGTGACACACAGTCAAATGCTTTAGATAGATCTAGAAATAATCCTATAGTATTCTCGCCTATGTCCATATTTGTGAATACTTCATGGATAAATTCTATAATGGCACTAATAGTCGAGTATCCCTTTCTAAATCCATGTTGGAAGTCTGCTATTATGCCATTTGCATTTAAGTAACTTATTATTCGTTTTTCCAGGACTTTTTCATATAATTTAGCAAATATTGATGTTAAGGTAATAGGTCTATAGTTCGACTCATCCATTTTATTACCACCTTTATATACAGGATGCACAATACCGATCTTAAGTTTTCCGGGGAAAGTACCTTCATTAATTGAATAATTTATTAAGTACACCAGTATGTCCATTAGTGCATGCTTGCATTTTTTGAGCATAACAGGTGAAAAGCCATCCCAACCGCTGGATCTCTTGCTCTTAAAACCATTTATTACTATATTTAATTCCTGATCATTTGTTTCATTTACATACATGGATTTGGATATATTTTTATTACCAATTCCCATTTTATTTTGGACAGAAGAATTTCCAATATTAACAAAATAATCATTGAATATGTTACTAATATGTACCGGGTTTGTTATTATTTCTCCATTTCTGTTTAGGTAAATATTATTTTGCTCTTTTACTTCTGGATTTTTTTGCTCATCTATAATTTTCCACATTGTTTTAGATTTATTTTCTGAATTTTTAATTTTGTTCGAGTAGAATTGTACTTTGCTTTTACAGCTGATCGATAGTGTTTTTTATACTCTGTATATAATGTTTTATATATATCTAGTTTAGTATCCCTATAATAGTTATACATCTCTTTCACTTTGTCTCGCAGTGAGCTCAACTCATAACTGAACATTAGTTTAGGATTTTGTTTAATGCAATGTTTTATAGTCTTTTTAATTTTGGGACATACATTGTTTAGGTAATAACTCACAATATCAAAGAAATGGTTCCATTTTTTCTCTGCATTTTCTGCACTATATACTTTAATCCAGTCTTCTTTTAACAGCATTGTATTTAGCTCAGCTATTTTGCTCTCGCTTGTGTCCCTTACAGAAGTAAAATATTTCTTACAAATTTTTTGTTGACAGTTAAAAATATTTATAATCTGCGAGATGTAGTCTGAGATATGAAACTCATTGTTAGTTGTTGTATATTTATTTTCTTCTAGATTAGTTATGATGTAATCCAAAGTGGTACTTGAGTGGCTTGCAATTCTAGTTGGCCCCAAAGACGATGTGGTATCGTGTAGATTAAAGCTTTTTAAGAGATCAGTAAAAGGATAGTTCCCTACATTTATATTAAAGTCCCCTACAAGAATAAGATTTTGTTTATGAGTAAGTAGTTTGTTAAGTAGCAATTCTAGTTGTATTAGGAATTTTTCTACATTTGATTTGGGTGATCTATAAATTCCCACTACTGTTATATTCCCAATTTCAGTGATTAATTTCATACCTGCTACTTCAAAGTCCATTTCTATGCAGACTCATTGGATTGCACTGAATCTCTCTCTTAGCATAAATTGCAACTCCTCCACTTTTATGCAAATCTCTACAGTAAGAGGAAACTAGTTTATAATTAGTAAAACTATGTATTTTTAGTTTATCTATCTTTAGCCCATGTTCTGAGCAAACCATAATATGGGGATTTAGTTGCTGCAAAATACTTTCTATTAAGTCTACTTTATTACGGATATATTGTGTATTTTGGTGTAATATTCTAAGTACTGAGGAATTTATTTTATCAACACCATACGGAGAATTATGTGTCTCTTGTGAATAAGAAGTTATGTCTACAGGAATTTTGCCCATACAGTCTAGAATTACAGGATTTTTTCTCTTCTTTTCTAGTAAATCTATTTCTATTATTAGTTTAGTTGCTAGATACATCTTACCTTTTTTGTTCATTTGTTATCCTTGTTTTGTGTAGAATTCTCTACTTAACTTACCTATATCTATTTGTACTACATTCTGATTTCCTGAACATAAGTGTTTCATTTTCCTATTTGTTTTCCTAATTTCCCTATTTATGAAAGAATTATAATCTAAATCATATCTATGTGGAGTGTTTACAATGATAAACTGCTGATTTCCAAATTTACTAATTACTTATTTCGCTGAGGACACTTAGAAGTTTCCACGCTTCATTACAACATATGTCATTTGTACCACTTATTATAACACTAAAGTTTGTATTTGTGTTGACATTTGCTATAACATTCCTAATCTTGCCACACTTTTTGACATACCCAATAACATCATAATTACTCTTATTACACATTTTCAATGCTATCCCCTTTGCAAGACTATCACCATGAACACTTACTTTCAGTTTTTGATTCCCTGCAGAGACTTTTTCCCTAGTTGCACTTCGCACTGTGGAGCTTACATTCACATCATCTTCTTGCAGGCTGAAAAAAGTTTGTGTTGGTTCCCATCTGTTGAGTCACTGAGTAAGTTGGCACCGCTCATTAGCAATGATCGTTTTTTTGTTACAAGATAGGATATCACTCTTTGCAACAGATTACCAAAATTTTTAGCTCCTTTTCTATTCATGTGCAGACCATCTCGACCCCTGTCCCACTCATTTAACCATTGATTCCCATCTACAAATGTACAAGAATATTGTTTGCACACCCAGTCAAGTGTAGAATTTACAGCATCTATACTCTGTTCATCAAGAGATTAGAGGAGATATAAACAAAGCACCAGTTTGTATCACTCCGCCGCCACGTGCTTTCACAATGACGCAACACAGTTACTTACCGTTATGCGTAGTTATAATATGCATTTTACACTACTAAAAGGATATATTTACTTGATTCAAATAACATGTAGCACATGGAAATTAACTGCTACTTACGTCATCTCTGTCCACAATAACACTTTTTCATTTTCTGCTCACAATCTCGAAACCAATCTCCAGAAGCAGCTTGTGGAGGGAGGTTAGTTTTAAATCTGGAAGATCGGGTACAGAGTTAACTGCCAACAGCACTTTGTTTAAGGTGGGGATTCATTGACTGACGAACTTTTCGACAGGTTGCAGATCTCACACTCACAAATTCGTTGCAAACTATCCACCATTTATCTGGCACGTGGAAGCTTTTGGCTGGGATCTTCACCAACTGATGATTTCTCTTTGCGTGTGCTGTAAATACTTGCAACTGACACACCGGTAAACTCGAATGTTAATTTTATCACGTCTTCGATAGCAAGTTCGGGATATTTCTCGCAGAACTTGTTAAACACGTTCAATATTATTGTCTTTTCACCACTTCGCAACGCTTTGCCGCGCTTATGTTTTACAGCACTCACTTGTTCCGCCATGTTACTGTCATACTGAATAATGCGCGCGCAGAATAAACTAGGCTGGTTACAGATTCACGTAAGTGCGTATTCTTACACTTTAGCTATGCTTAGTACACTTAGTTCATGCTTTAGCAAACATTAAGTGACATTTTAGACCTTAGTAACAGTATTTCTTCAAGGGACTATTTACATGGCGAAAGCGTCAAGAGGGCGCGCTGTGGTCAAAACGCACGTGGCTTTGTTTACGTCTCCTCTAATCTCTAGATGAACAGAATATATATACCTATAGTCCTCATCCCTACGATACAAGATTCCACTAACACACAGTTCTGCCATTGGAAATTTTACTTTTGCTGTTTTCACCAGATTTTCCATTTTTGGTCATGATTTCTTCTGGAGAAGTTGATGAGTGGAGATCATTAGTCCCTGTGTGTAGTATGATAACGTCTGGGTCATCTTTATTTTCCTCCAACTTTCTCTCCAACTGTTGAATCCTGATCCCTGGGTAACAGTAAACCAGGGAGTCTTCATCCAGATATTCACCCACATGACGAATTATTGAATCCCCTAGCACTATAGCAATTTTCCTATCATACCATTTATTTTGTTTACCTGTTGATTTTTCTGAGCAGCTGCTGTAGCTTCTTTTCCTTTCTGTTGGTTTGTTAGTATTCCTTCGCGATAGGTTAAAATGGTTGTTTGGAGTTGAGTCAGTTGAATCTTGTTGTAGTACTTGGAATTTATTCTGGAGAGGGATTCCGCCATTTTCTAGTGTTTGATTCTTATCTTTGTTTATACTTCGATCACTGTTTCTCCATGCTGTAGTAGTCCAGCAGTCATCTGTATTTACTTGTCGAGAATGTTCCCGCCAATTTTTTATCTTGGTTTCTTCATCCCTTTGGTTGATCTTGTTTATTAGCTGGTAATTTTGTTCCTTTAATTGATGTATTTTTCCGCGCATCCTGGATCTTTCAGCTAATGCTTCATCCAGATCCTTTTTTAAGATTTCTATTACCATACAAAGCGAAGCGACACTTTCATTTGCACCTCGTAGCTGGTCGTTGCATATGTTTCCCAGTTGTTGTGCATTACTTAGGATTTCTGCTTTACCCACACTTTCACTGTTTTCTGTACTCATTAATTCACTATTGCACTTTTTTAATGCCGTATTTTCACACTTATTCTTCTTGTTAGTGGATTTTTTTGCACCAGCATTTTCACAAGCTTCAATACTCGGCGCCATTTTACGTACTCGACGTACTTAGAAGGTCTCTTCTAAGGTAGTAGCAATATTTTATGCAACATAACATGTTCACAAATTGGGCTTTGTTAACATTTTAGAAACTTGAAATGCAAAATCAATCTTTTTCCAACATTTCAAATGGATTATCTACAACAAATTGTAAATGTAAATTAACCCTCATGATAATCATGGTAAGACAAATAAATGAATATATTGTAGTCAGAATCTTTTTCCTAACTTACTAAAAACCATCACAAGTGGAAAAGTGCACACTTGCATCTACACCCATCATATTATGCATTATGAAGTCTAAATTATTATTTAAGGCACAATAAAATGTTTGTAGCTTTAATAATGTAGTAAAATTGCTGTTTTTGTCACTGCATAATTTTTAATGCTTATTTGAAAAGTGAACATACATTTTAGACATGTGGAAACTGTGTTTTAGGTCTTTAAAAATGTATCTTTAGAGACTATTTTTAAAACTAATCACTTATTTCTTCCTGCTGAAGGTTTGAAATGTTTTCTGTGCAGGTTTGAAAGTGTCAGATACAACAGGAGCAAATCTGCTGGCGACAAACTCAAACCATCGTTATGTGAAATGTGTGGATGTATACCCACAACCAGAACCTGATATCTTGCTTGCCATTGGTCAGGCAAATGGTAAAGTTGTGTTAACAACATTCAGCTCAACAGCATTTGATGCCCTTGGATTGCCAGGGAAAGAGTTAGGTATGTAAGTGTTTGCTTGTAAATAAAAACTAGTAAATGCTTAATAACAGTAATGTAAGTCTTTTCCCTGAATTAAGATTACAGACTGAATGGTATACAGAGTCTACAGAATCTCTCATTACACTGGGTGCACAGATTCCTTGTACTGTGCATTGTGGCGGAAAAGATTCTTATTTAATATGTCTTAACTGCAAAGCCATTTAGTGCAGTCTTTGAATATCACTGGGCGACCTGCAATGAGCCCTCTTCTCTTTATCTCAGGTCATTAAAACAAAAGACCATATTAGATATTAAAAATCAAATTAACCATTTTAACACTGCATGTAAACATTACACAGTGAGGAGAGGGAAAACTGCAAAGTGAGAGAAAGGAGCATGCACTCTACATTTTACACATTCTGAATTTTGTGTCATCACAAAATTATTAAAGCACACACACAACGCCACACCACACCACACCACACCACACCACACACACCACACATGCACAGCACACATGCCAAGGACACACATACACACTAAACACACACACCTCAAACTATACACACCACACATACGTCAAACTATACACCCACAAAGACAGCACCACACATAAGTCAAACTATACACCCACAAAGACAGCACCACACATACCAAAGATACACACAACACACACTACACACAGGACACACACCACACAAAACACACACACACCACACATACCAAAGACACACATACACACAACACACAGGACACACACCACACATACCAAAGACACACATCCACACAACACACACTACACAGAAGACACACACACCACACAAAACACACACACAACACAAAAACACACACACACCACACAAAACACACACACCACACATACCAAAGACACACATACACACACCACACAAAACACACACACACACAACACAAAAACACACACACCACACAAAACACACACACACCACACATACCAAAGACACACATACACACAACACACACTTAACACAAGACACACACCATACAAAACACACACACACCACACAAAACACACACACACCACACACAGCACCACAGACACCACACATAACAAACACACACCACCACAAACACACACCACAACACACACGCCACACAAAACACACACACCACACAAAAAACACACACAACACACACACCACACAAAACACACACACAACACACACCACAACACACACAGCACCACAAACACCACACACACAACACACAACACAACACACAGCACCACAACCACCACACATAACAAACACACACAACACACACCACAACACACACAGCACCACAAACACCACACATAAACACACACCACCACAAACACCACACACACAACAACACACACAGCACCACAAACACCACACATAACAAACACACACAAACCACAAACCACACACACCACAACACACACAGCACCACACATAACAAACACACACAACAAGACAAACACCACACACACAACACACACCACCACAAATACCACACATATCAAACACACACAGCACCACAAACACCACACACACAACACACACAGCACCACAAACACCACACATAACAAACACACACAGCACCACAAACACCACACACAACACCACACACACAACAAACACAGCACCACAAACAACACACATTACAAACACACACAACACCACAAACACCAGACATAACAAACACACTCAGCACCACAAACACCACACACACAGCACCACAAACACCACACATAACAAACACACACAACACCACACATAACAAACACACACAGCACCACAAACACCACACATTACAAACACACACACCACCACAAACACCACACATAACAAACACACACAACACACACAGCACCACAAACACCACACATAACAAACACACACACCAACACACACCACCACAAACACCACACACACAACACACACCACCACATCACCACACACACCACCAAAAACACTACACACACCACACACACAGCACCACAAACACCACACATTACAAACACACATACAACACTCACACCACACAAACACCACACACACAACACACACAGCACCACAAACACCACACATTACAAACACACACAGCACCACAAACATGACACATAACAAACACACACACACAGCACCACAAGCACCACACATTACAAACACACACAACACACACAGCACCACAAACACCACACATAACAAACACACACACACAGCACACACCACAACACACACAGCACCACAAACACCACACACACAGCACCACAAACACCACACATAACAAACACACACAGCACCACAAACACCACACACACAACACACACAGCACCACAAACACCACACATAACAAACACACACACAGCACACACCACAACACACACAGCACCACAAACACCACACACACAACACACAGCACCACAAACACCACACATAACAAACACACACAGCACCACAAACACCACACACACAACACACACAGCACCGCAAACACCACACATGAGAAACACACACCACCACAAACACCACACACACCACCACAAACACCACACATAACATACACACACAAACCACACACACCACAACACACACAGCACCACAAACACCACACACACCACACACACCACACATAACAAACATGCACCACCACAAACACCACACATTACAAACACACACAGCACCACAAACATGACACATAACAAACACACACACACAGCACCACAAGCACCACACATTACAAACACACACAACACACACAGCACCACAAACACCACAGATAACAAACACACACAGCACCACAAACACCACACATAACAAACACACACACCACCACAAACACTACACATAACATACACACACAAACCACACACACAGCACACACCACAACACACACAGTACCACAAACATGCACCACCACAGACACCACCACAAACACCACACATCACAAACACACACAGACACCACCACAAACACCACACATAACAAACACACACCACCACAGACACCACCACAAACATCACACATAACAAACACCACAGACACCACCACAAACACCACACATAACAAACACACACAAACCACACACACAGCACACACCACAACACACACAGCACACACCACAACACACACAGCACCACAAACACCACACATAACAAACACACACCACCACAAACACCACACACACCACCAGAAACACCACACATAACAAACACACACAAACCACACACACAGCACACACCACAACACACATAGCACCACAAACACCACACATAAGAAACACACACCACCACAAACACCACAAACACAACAACACACACAGCACCACAAACACCACAGATAACAAACACACACAGCACCACAAACACCACACCACACACAGCACCACAAACACCACACAAACCACAAACACACACAACACACACAGCACCACAAACACCACAGATAACAAACACACACAGTACCACAAACACCACAGATAACAAACACATACAGCACCACAAATACCAAAGATAACAAACACACTCAGTACCACAAACACCACAGATAACAAACACACACAGCACCACAAACACCACAGATAACAAACACACAGAGCACCACAAACACCACAGATAACAAATACACACAGCACCACAAACACCACAGATAACAAACACACACAACAAATACCACACACACAACACACACAGCACCACAAACACCACACACAGTACCACAAACACCACACATTACAAACACACACAACACACACAGCACCACAAACACCACACATAACAAACACACACAACAAACACCACACACACAACACACACAGTACCACAAACACCACACATAACAAACACACACAACACACACAGTACCACAAATACCACACATTACAAACACACACAACACACACAGCACCACAAACACCACACATAACAAACACACACACAGCACCACAAACACCACACATAACAAACACACACAACACACACAGCACCACAAACACCACACATAACACACACAGCACCACAAGCACCACACATAACAAACACACACAGCACCACAAACACCACACATAACACACACAGCACCACAAACACCACACATAACAAACACACACAACACACACAGCACCACAAACACCACACATAACACACACAGCACCACAAGCACCACACATAACAAACACACACAGTACCACAAACACCACACATAACACACACACAGCACCACAAGCACCACACATAACAAACACACACAGTACCACAAACACCACACATAACACACACAGCACCACAAACACCACACATAACAAACACACACAACACACACAGCACCACAAACACCACACATAACAAACACACACAGCACCACAAACACCACACATAACACACACACAGCACCACAAGCACCACACATAACAAACACACACAGTACCACAAACACCACACATAACACACACAGCACCACAAACACCACACATAACAAACACACACAACACACACAGCACCACAAACACCACACATAACACACACAGCACCACAAGCACCACACATAACAAACACACACAGTACCACAAGCACCACACATAACACACACAGCACCACAAACACCACACATAACAAACACACACAACACACACAGCACCACAAACACCACACATAACACACACAGCACCACAAGCACCACACATAACAAACACACACAGTACCACAAACACCACACATAACACACACAGCACCACAAACACCACACATAACAAACACACACAGCACCACAAACACCACACATAACACACACAGCACCACAAGCACCACACATAACAAACACACAACACACACAGCACCACAAGCACCACACATAACAAACACACACAGCACTCACAGCACCACAAGCAATACACATAACAAACACACACACACAGCACACACCACAAGCAACACACATAACAAACACACAAACACCACACATTACAAACACACATAACTAACACACACAGCACCACAAGCACCACACACAACAAACACACACAGCACCACAAGCACCACACATAACAAACACACACACCACCACAAACACCACAGCACACACAACACCACAAACACCACACATAATAAACACACACAACACACACAGCACCACAAGCACCACACATAACAAACACACACACAACACACAGCACCACAAACACCACACATAACAAACACACACACAACACACAGCAGCACAAACACCACACATAACAAACACACACACAACACACTCAGCACCACAAACACCACACATAACAAACACACACACAACACATAGTAGCACAAACACCACACATAACAAACACACACAACACACACAGCACCACAAACACCACACATAACAAACACACACACAACACACAGCAGCACAAACACCACACATAACAAACACACACACAACACACTCAGCACCACAAACACCACACATAACAAACACACACACAACACATAGTAGCACAAACACCACACATAACAAACACACACAACACACACATCACCACAAACACCACACATAACAAACACACACACAACACACTCAGCACCACAAACACCACACATAACAAACACACACACAACACATAGCACCACAAACACCACACATAACAAACACACACACAACACACTCAGCACCACAAACACCACACATAACAAACACACACACAACACACTCAGCACCACAAACACCACACATAACAAACACACACACAACACATTCAGCACCACAAACACCACACATAACAAACACACACACAACACATAGCAGCACAAACACCACACATAACAAACACACACACCACCACAAACACCACACATAACAAACACACACACCACCACAAACACCACACATAACAAACACACACAACAAACAACACTCACCACCACACTCACTGCAAGCAACACACACAAAACACAACACACACACCAGACCACGTACACAGGTTACATAGCACACACAAGATGACGACACACACCCCAAACACACACATACACACCACACACACTCCACAACACTTACCAAAGACACATACACAACACACACGCCACACACAACATAGACACAAAACACATTGCATGCAACAGACACGAAACACACAACACACATACCACCACACACAACACACACTAAATACACAGCACACAGAACACACCCCAAACACACACATACACATACACACATCAAATACATATACACACACCACACACACATACACTACACATACCAAAGACACATACACTACACACATAACACACACACCACACACACAACAATCACCACCATACACACCACATACAACACAACACAACACACCACTCATACACCACACACACACACCACATATACACTACACACAACGCACTGCACACAACACACATACACCACACACACACAGACTCTCACACACACACACACACACACACACACACACACACACACACACACACACACACACACACACACACACACACACAACACTCACAATACACACACTGATAGAAGCAATCAAACCAAAATCCTTGAACTGTCAAAATCAAAGTGGACACTACATTTCGGCTGGGTGAAAGGACATTTGGGAATATGCGGAAATGAACTTGTGGACAGACTAGCAAAAGAAGCTGCCGCGGAAGACACCGAAATAATATATGACAAAGTATCAAAAGAAGCTATAGTAACTACAGAGAAAGAAACTGGACTCGCAGAATGGCAGCAACAATGGACAGCATCAAGGAAAGGAATAGTAACCAAAGAATATTTCCCATCCATGAGAAGAAGATTGAAGCAACGGTTACCAATATCTTCAGAGTTTACAGCAATCATAACAGGACATGGAAATTTAAGATCATATCACCACAGGTTTGGATTTTTAGATAACCCAATGTGCAAATGTGAAGAAGAGGACCAAACAGTAAACCACATTATATTTCAATGCAAAATACTAAACAACTAGAGAAACGCCATGATTAGGAAAATACACAGTAAAGGTGCTGTTTGGCCCATAAACAAAGAAGAACTTGGCAACAATTTCATACAACCTTTCGTTAACTTCATTAATTCTATAAAATTCACAGAGATAGAATGACTCAAGTTCAAATATATATATTTCTCTTCTCCTTACCAAGATTGCAACCAGTATAATTGTCCAAACACATTTCAATACTCTACTGCTGTTACCTATAATTATATTTACCTTTTACTATATGTTAAGAACTAGATTTATGATTTGTAAAATAGCATTAGGTTAAAGAAATAAAGTCAAACTAACAAACAAAATAAAATAGCATTAAACAACAAACATCATATAAAAATACTGTAAATATACACATAATAGAGAAGTATTCAATTAGACTAGGATAGATAAAAAATTAGAGGTAAATAAAAGTGTAAATGTTCAAATAGAACATCACCAACAATATATATATATATATGTATATAAAATGTAAATTGTATGTAAATAAATAAATGCAAGCATGTAGTATTCATACGGAATGGGGTATGCTATTTAATAAAAAAAACAATACACACAAACCGCACACACTTCACACACAATACACACACAACACAACACAACACACACACAGTACACCATACAACACAACACACACAACACACCATACAACACAACAAACACACACATAACACACCATACAACACAACAAACAAACACAAAACACACCATACAACACAACATAACACACACAACACACACCATACAACACAACATAACACACACAACACACCATACAACACAACATAACACACACACAATACACCATACAACACAACAAACAAACACAAAACATACCACACAACACAACAAACAAACACAAAACACACCATACAACACAACATAACACACACAGCACACTATACAACACAACACACACACTACACCATGGAACACACACAATACACCATACAACACACACAACACACCATACAACACAACACACACATACAACACAACACAAAACACACCATACAACACAACACACACACTACACCATACAACACGACACACCATACAACACAACACACACACAATACACCATACAACACAACACAAAACACACAATACACCATACAACACAACACACAATACACCATACAACACACCATACAACACAACACACACAGTACACCGTACAACACAACACAAAACACACAACACACCATACAACACAAGACACCATATAACAACACACACACACACTACACCATACAACACAACACACACACTACACCATATAACCCAACACACCATACAACACAACACACCATACAACACAAGACACCATATAACAACACACACACACTACACCATACAACACAACACACACACTACACCATATAACCCAACACACCATACAACACAACACAAAACACACAATACACCATACAACACAACACACAATACACCATACAACACACACAACACAACACACACATACAACACAACACACACTACACCATATAACCCAACACACCATACAACACAACACAAAACACACAATACACCATACAACACACACAACACAACACACACATACAACACACACAACACAACACACACAACACAACAAACACACACACAACACACCATGCAACATAACATAACACACACAATACACCATACAACACAACACACACAATACACCATACAACACACACATACAACAAAACACACAACACACACTACACCATACAACACAACACACACATACAACAAAACACACAACACACCATACCATACAACACAACACACACAATACACATACAGCTGGATTCAGCGTTCTTGGCCCATGAAGGAAATAAATGTAAAGCTTGAAAGCGAGTTACTTACCAAGCCAGGTGACTGCTGATAGCAAGCGAATTGGTGCGTAAGCATCACATGCTACTCACATAACGTTCTACTTCGTAAAGTAGTATGTAATGTCCATGCAGAAAAAAATGTCTATACAATGTGCCTAGCTTAATTAGCTGTGCAAATGTGTTCGTATTAATACATGCATCACTGCAGATATTGTAAATTTGGTCTTTTTCCGTTTAAAACCCAGTTCTCTCACTATTCTGTTTAAGGATGACTTGCTGCCCTGGAAGTTAATGCCTTCTCTTAAAATTCTAAGTAATTTGGCTACTGTAGGAGCACTTCTTTTTTGCCCGCCTCGGTAGCGTGATGCCTCACGTTCACAAGAGGTCGCGAGTTCGAATCTCGCCTAGGGTAAGTTATCCAGGTAAGGGTTTTTTTCCCCCGAGGTTTCCCCTTATCCTGAGAAGACGAATGTCGGGTAACTTAAAGCTCCATGGGCCTCAGGCTCATTTGAGCATCATTTCACCCATTTCATTCATTCACCGTCCTATATGACATTACGTTGGAGCATGTTAATTTAAAAAGAAAAAAAAAAAGAAAATAAAAAAGCACATTTTTCCTAAACATAAGAATTATAAATCGTTCTTCTAACGACACATTTATCGAAGTCATCTAGATCCGTTACTCATTTCGGAACTTCTTTTGCCTGGAGTTCCAAAAGATGTGTTCTGATTTTCATGTTGTTCACGTTCTTGAACAATTCTTTTCACTGTTATTTCTGACACTCCTGTGGCATCTAATACACGTTTTTGAACTTTTTAAATTTTTTTGAAAAACTCTTGTGATGTAAGCAGTTCTTTGCTTTTAGCTTTTTTCTTCATGTATGCCCATTCATTTGAAACAATTTCGCTACTCTGATTGTGTAATGTTTTGGATCCTAATTTAGAAAGCAATGGCAGCATACTTTATTTATGCTATGATCAATGTCTCATAAATTCACTATATTCATTCTTATCGCAAACATCTTAATATGTCTT
Source organism: Tenodera sinensis (assembly GCA_030765045.1). NCBI lineage: Eukaryota > Metazoa > Arthropoda > Insecta > Mantodea > Mantidae > Tenodera > Tenodera sinensis. Next base: position 4,406,386 of record CM060963.1, read on the forward strand.
TAATTACCGCACGCTGAACAGGAAATGAATTGTGAATTAGCAGGGACTGTTGAAATGCAGACATCACTATCTTCCCCCTCCCCGCCCCACTTGTGCATGGTTTCATTGTCAGAATTATATGAGATGATGAGAGAGACAGAAACTATAGGTTCGCCTACAGGACTTCCACTCAAGGTCAGAGGCCAAGAACTGTGAATCCAGCTGTACACACAACACACACACAACACACACACAACACACACAATACACATACACACAACACACCATACAACACAACACACACAATACACCATACAACAAGACACAACACAACACACACACAAAATACACAGACACACACATACACAACACATGCACATACACAACACACACACATACACACACACAGTCAGGTATGTATGCATATCCTACCATGAATAGATAGCAGGATGGCTAAGCTTTGACATAAGCACTTGGAAATATCTTTGTGTTTCTAATTATGTGTAATTTGTTTATAGATACTTATTTTTATTTTGTGTGATATGTGCTTAGTGAGGGTCAAGGTATTGCACTGCACCCAAAAATTTGATACTGGTATTTCAGTGCAAATGCACGTTTTGAGATACTTGAATCCAAGCAAAAGTTCAGGAGGAGAACAGCATTACTCCAAAACAAAAATTCAGTTGAATAAGATACTTGGTACTTAAGTTGAGCATCTTCCAAGAATATGACATGAAGTTTCTCAAGAAAATTGCTGTGCCCTATACTACCCTTTATGTGGAAAGATTTTCAAAAATTTTCATTTAATCAAAAATGGCTTTAAAGACTTCAATTAAAATGTCATGTGTTTAAGATATTTTCATGAGAAATGAAATGTATATGTTGATTTTTCTGTGGATATTCACTGAAATTCTCTTCATTCTGAATGAGTGGTGCATAACTGGTAAATGGCAAGAGGTACACAGAATACTACTTTATAAAATCCGAGAGACTTTTCGTAAATAATGCACAGGTTGGTATTACTGTAGATTAGATGATGCAACATCAGATGTAGTTGTGAGCTTTACGAACAACTACGTGTTTTTGTTTCTTCACTGTGTACTCTAACATAAAGAGGTAGAAACGAACCCTGCAGGGGTCTCCGGTACTGTGACTGTTCAACACCAGTGGTCATACATCAAGATCAAAACTTTATGCTGCAAAGATCTGGCAGAAATGTACGGTGCGTTAACTGAAGTTTGTGGTGAGTTTACAGTGGACTATAGTACAGTTTCACATTGGGTTAATTGGTTTTGTGTTGGTTGCATGAGCACGGACAATAATCCAAGACCAGGAAGACCAACATATGAATGAAGTGTGAAACTTGTGGCACATGCTCTTGAGAAAGATCTACATGCAACTTTTGGGGAGCTTTCTGAAGCCACAGGAATTCCCCCAACATCAGTGTTTCATATTTTGACAAATGATCTGAAGAAGAGATGGGTTCCATTGTTTGACTACTTCACAGAAGCAGAAATTCCTGGACATTGCAACCTTCCTGAAACAACGGTTCGACCACAAAGGTCTAGGATTCTTGTGTCAAATTGTCTATTCGCTATTGATGAAACTTGGATTAGATACTTCGAACCAGAGTTGAAATCACAGTCCAATGAATGGAGTGCTTTAGATTCTCCATGTCTAAAAAAATGTTGACACACTGAATCACAGCTCAAGAAAATGATGACCTCTGCTTATGATCACCAAGGAATCATCACTGTGTAACAAGTGTTAGAGCAGTGTATTATTGTAACTTCATGGAAAACCTGTGCACAAAAATGCACAAACCCTGACTTCAGTTGCCCAAGGCCAGGCCAGGCCACGCCACTCATTGTCCATGACAATGCTTGCCCACATATCGGCAATGTTGTAACACAAAAACTGCATGAAAATGGATGGGAGGTCTTACCACATCCTCTCTACAGTCCGGACTTGAGCCCAGCAGACTTTGACTTGTTCCCGAAGTTGAAAAAAAAACCTATGCATGTACGTTGTTATCTTTGTCTGAGCTTTCCATCACCTTCAGGTGAACCATTCGGCAATGAATAGAATTGGGGTGCTGGATGGAATACTAGAGCTTCCCGGCCATTTGGGGTTTAGTCATAGAGAAGCAGGAAGGCTGTATTGAAAGACTGTAAAGAAATATTGAAGAAAAAAAAATACCCATGTAAGCAAACAAAAAAAATTAGTGTGCAATATTTACGAAATGTCCATTGTATGTACATGTCATTCAAATGCACAATTTATATCAAATACATTTCTTTATGTATTTAACCGTTTCTGAGATAGTCTTTTTTGTTGGCTTCAGTTGTAAAACACTTATTGTTTTCTCAAATATTAATCTTTAATCCTGTTGAAGCACAGAATTTTAAAGATGTCACTTATATCTTACTCATCCTGTATTCCCCTGTTTCCATTGTAATAACTCCTTCCATTTCTATAAATGTTTATCACAAAGTAGACAGAAGAATAAGTTTTGTAAGTATAGTTTGTTGAAGAGTGGTTAGGGAAAGTAATGTGAATGTAACATGTTACAGTTCCATTACTGCACACTACTGATGGCAGTTTGTTAAGCTTCTGAAAGTTAACAGTTCACAAATGCATTGCTTATATACAGACCAATTCTTGGGCTGAAAAGGTTATATTTAGAATTACTAAATTAAACTTCAAATTGAACTACAACTGCATTCAAGTTTACTTTATATTTGAAAAAAATGTAGTTAAATATGTAGATATTAAGAATTGTAAATGTGTATTGTTGCAGTGCCCAAACATGAGAGACAGTGTAACACTGTGGCATGGAACAGAGTGGACTCGAACCTTATCGCAGCAGGACTCGACAAATACCGTGCAGATCATTCTGTGCTGTTGTGGGATGTGCTCAAGTGCCCCCATCATGGAGAAGGAAGGAACGCCAGTGTGCCAGCCACAGAGTTTGCACGCCCCATATACGAGTCAGGACTCTCAGAGACGGCACATTCCCTTGCTTGGTTTAACACACAATCTCGAAGTCTCGTAGTGGGCATGAACAACAAGCACCTCAAGCTCGTGGATCTCAGAGGTATCATTGACATTGTACATTACTAACATATATGGACTATCTGATCAAAAGTATTCACACACCTATCTGTGTCACATTTCCTATTAATATGGGGGGGGGGGGGGGGTCCATGTTTTACAGCTTTCATTCTGCTGGGAACATTTTCAGTTAGGTGCTTGTATGTGTAAAGGACCAACAGCCCATTGTTCCTGAAGAGTTGAAAACACAGGAGTTAGTGACGTTACAAACTGGGTTTTGGAGCAAAGTGAATGTTTAACTCATCCCAAGATCGGGACTCTGGGCAGGCCAGTCCAGTCCATTACAATTCCCTACAGTTTTACGACAAGATGCATTGTTATGTTGATACAGATAATCATCATCTACGATCTGGTCCTGTACCATCTTCATGTCCTTCTGCATCTAGATTTTTCTTAAGCACAATATTGGGGCCACTTCCTAACAATGAAACCACCCTGCCTCTCCTTTCCGTAAATCTGTACTTCACTGTTGCTAGTAAACGTGATGGCAGGTATTGTTCTGTAGGATTTGCCAAACTGAAACTCTTCCATCAGATGTCACAGTATATAACATGATTTATCACTACAAATCAGTAGCCTTCGTGACCTGGGTTTGCCAATTCTTTATCAAGTAGCTCTTCAGTTGGCCTCTCAGAGACCTAATGAGGCTGAGCGCCAGGTCTGCCAGTGGGGGAAAATCCCTACACTGGTACCGGGGATTGAACCTAGGGCCTCTGTGCCAGAGGCAGGTGTGCTACTACTGGGCTTCAGAGGCGGACTGAGATTTTGCTCAGTATATTAAACAAATATTACGTATAGGATTACATAATAGAATAATGATAATGGCCAACTTGTGAGAACTTAAATAAGTTAATTACTTCATAAACAAAATTAATAACTTTTATACTTAGTGCTCTGATATTTAGTTATAAAACAGAAAGAGCATTTAATGATGACTATGGAAGCACAGAGTGATGTGTTGCAGCTCTGAATGTGTTTTACAGATGCTAATATAGCTGTGATGTCTACACCAACAAAGGCAGTGTATGGTTTGGTGGTGGATCCTCACAATGACTTCCAGTTGTCGTCGTTTGTGGAGAACCAGATCTCTGTGTGGGACACAAGGAACTTTGAGAAACCTCTGTTAACACTGACACAGAATAGGTCCATCAGCAAGGTGCTGTGGTGCCCCACAAGGTGAGCAGAGGGTACCAGGGCTATTGCCCATCTTGTACAGCTTTTCCACACATTAAACTCAAAATGGCATTCGAGGATATGAGTTGTGTCTGCTGTTGGGGTATTTGGTATTCCAAATTAATTATGGATTACGAATAGATTATCAGACGTTGAGACGTGCACTCACCACTATTCATCTTGGCTATACGTCTTCACCATAAGATGTGAGAATTTAAAATATACTGAACAAAGTGTTCTATTCATTTCTCCTGGTTACCAGACTAACAACCATTGTCTCTTTTTTGTAATTCTCATTTACGCTCAATGTGGTATTTTATCAAATACCTTTGAGTTCAGTAGTAAAATTTACAAATATAAATACAATATATTCATATGACAAATTGATATGTTTTTGATAAACATAAATTTGACACAAATATTAATGTCGGCGCCAACCAAGAAAGGGATTGACAGTTTGCAGTGAGGGAGAAGCGACGTTGCCGCTTATCGCGACCATGACCACGTGGAGACCGCGAAGAAGATTGCTCTGCGGCTGACATGTTGAGCGCATATTATTTATATTCGTATGCAAAGACAACAATATTATTGAATCTGCATTCAAATGACAGAATTGCAATTTTATATGTCTAAATATTTGCGTTAACAAAAGAAACATACCTGTGAAATATTGATGCTTATTCTAATGGGAAAATGCCGCTAATATCCGAATTACTTGCATCACTGTTGTATTTGCTGCCACTGCAATTTAAACCCAGACGCCTGATTTCCCTCTTTGTCGTACTTCTCTTTCCCAATTTTAACTATAGTATTCCTACCGATTCCTACAGCACGCGAGGTTCTATCAATTACCTTAGAGACTGGAATAAGAGGTCCCCCGTTCAATTTCTCCTCTTCGAAATATTCTCTAACAGAGCATATTATTTCCCGCGCTTGTCCTTTAATTGGGATACCTTTACCAAACACAGTTTTATTCGGTTCTCGAGTACGTTCAATTTTTCGTTTGGCAGCACTATCTTTGTCACTATTTTTTGACACTGTTAAACAACAATTAAAAGCGTTAGCACAAATGCAAAAGCTCGCAACACACGCATAGATGCACAGACTCAGACACACGTAAACACAAGACAAATAACCGTATATTAGAATAACACAAACGAACTTCTCAACATAAAGGCAATCTCTTAACTGATGCAAGCATTGCAAGCTCGGGGTGCAGCCTGCAGCACTATTTGTTTATATGCAGCGATAACAGAATATAACAGAAGCATTTCATGTTACTGCTGGGTTCATCAGCCACCTGCTAATCACGTGTTACGTGCGTGTTACATATCGGCAACAAGGTCCTTGTGTGTACCGTTTCTATGGGAACGCCATTATAACGCCTTAGCTCTAATTGGTTATTCTTTTCGTTGCTATGGCAATAGCTAAGACGCATCCATCCCCTCCCGTTCATTTATGCGTTTCCGCCACGTGCTTCACATCTGTCAATCCCCTTCTTATTTGGCACCGAGTATAGCATGGATTTTGCTATTAATTTCCTTCAACACAGTTTCTGCCACACTACTGTAAGTTAAGGTTACAGACCTGCATGTTATAGTGTCTATGTGCTATAGTCAGGAAGTGCTATACCTTTCACCAGCCTTACTTTAGGTAGCGATGTAAACAAGTGCATATGGTTACAGCCATATAAGCAAGTGAAGAACCAAATATACTTGTAATGATTTAAAAAGAGCAGGGGGTACCATCATCCTCGACGACTCATGTTGATGCCGTTTAGCAACGTTTAATGTTTCTAAGGAGGGGGGGAGTTACCTTGTGAAGGTGTGCTCACTGACTTTGTCGCCATTGCCGATGTGGTAAGGGATGGCGTGATTCGTTTTAGCTGAGCTAGATCAGCTCTTTTCGTCCACTATTATTATCTCGGGTGCAGTACGGGTCAACAAATAGATAAATTAATTACTTATATAGATCCACTTTAAAGTATTGTTTTTGTTTGAATCTATAAACATTTCAGATGTATAAAATACATACACTTAGAAAAATCAGGCGGGTGCTGTGGCATTGGACTTTTCAGTTCCAATTCTACCTTTCAAATGTACATATATGTTATATTGAGTTCCTAGCATTGTTTAATGTCATCATTACATTGTAAATATTATATTGTGACGAATTTCTAATAGTATTTAATATTATCATTATATGTAATGTAAATATTGTAAAGTTATGAACAAATTTATGTATTTGACAAGACCAATTGCATTCTTGTAAAACAGCTTAACATTCAATAAACAGTAACTCTAATTCTAATTTAATATGGCTGAAAGCTTGAACAACTTCATAAATATTACAGGCTGGTAACCCGAGAAGCTCTAACTAATAATGATCGTTACGAAAGCTTCAGATTGTATGTTATTGGTATGTTGGTGATTGTTGCAGACATAACTTGCTGGGATGTCTACTTAGAGACAGTGCTGCCATACATCTGATAGACATTCAGCACTCTGTGATAGGGAACGACGAGATAGAGCCATCTGTGTTGGAGCGTAGTGTGTACCCAGGCTCAGCCAATAACATGACGTCCTTCTCGTGGCACCCAACCCACGAGAACAGACTCCTCACCATAGCACTGTCTGGAACCATCAGGGACTACGTGGTGTTTGATCGTATCACATTGAACTGGTCGCCCAAGACACAGATGGTGTGGACGCATGGTCGCAAGTCTCTCAAACTGATTGGTGACAAAGATGCACCGTACGATGCTATAGATGACATTTCTGTACAGATGAAGAGGAGGACTCTGAATGGCTATGGTTTAAAGGTACGTTCTACAGCTACCAACAACGGCATATCTCAAAAACTAAAATTCAATGTCTGCCAAGGATGCAACATGAAGATTTTTAGCTACTACTTCAAACTTGGAAAATATTTGTTTTTATATCTTCTCAAAGAAGTAGCTCTAACATTTTTACTTTCTCTGCTACGTATAGTAAGTAGAGGAAGTATTGTATTCCATCCAAAAACTCAATGTAGAGATTTTACTGAAAATACATGTGTTAGGTCCCCTGAACAGAAAAAACCCTTTTTAGAAAAAGATCCTTGTGAAAGTGGGTGGATATATGGGTAGGGGTGGGTGTGGGTGAGGGTGGATATATGGGTAGGGGTGGGTGGGTGTGTGGGTGGATATATGGGTAGGGGTGGGTGTGTGGGTGAGGGTGGATATATGGGTAGGGGTGGGTGTGGGTGAGGGTGGATATATGGGTAGGGGTGGGTGTGTGGGTGAGGGTGGATATATGGGTAGGGGTGGGTGTGTGGGTGAGGGTGGATATATGGGTAGGGGTAGGTGTGTGGGTGAGGGTGGATATATGGGTAGGGGTGGGTGTGGGTGAGGGTGGATATATGGGTAGGGGTGGGTGTGTGGGTGAGGGTGGATATATGGGTAGGGGTGGGTGTGGGTGAGGGTGGATGTATGGGTAGGGGTAGGTGGGTGGGTGTGTGGGTGGACATATGGGTAGGGGTGGGTGGGTGGGTGAGGGTGGATATATGGGTAGGGGTGGGTGTGTGGGTGAGGGTGGATATATGGGTAGGGGTGTGTGGGTGGATATATGGGTAGGGGTAGGTGGGTGTGTGGGTGGATATATGGGTAGGGGTGGGTGTGTGGGTGAGGGTGGATATATGGGTAGGGGTGGGTGAGGGTGGATATATGGGTAGGGGTGGGTGTGTGGGTGAGGGTGAGGGTAGATATATGGGTAGGGGTGGGTGTGGGTGAGGGTGGATATATGGGTGGGTGTGGGTGAGGGTGGATATATGGGTAGGGGTGGGTGTGTGGGTGAGGGTGGATATATGGGTAGGGGTGGGTGTGGGTGAGGGTGGATATATGGGTAGGGGTGGGTGAGGGTGGATATATGGGTAGGGGTAGGTGTGTCGGTGAGGGTGGATATATGGGTAGGGGTGGGTGTGTGGGTGAGGGTGGATATATGGGTAGGGGTGGGTGTGTGGGTGAGGGTGGATATATGGGTAGGGGTAGGTGTGTGGGTGAAGGTGGATATATGGGTAGGGGTGGGTGTGGGTGAGAGTGGATATATGGGTAGGGGTGGGTGTGGGTGGATATATGGGTAGGGGTGGGTGAGGGTGGATATATGGGTAGGGGTAGGTGTGTCGGTGAGGGTGGATATATGGGTAGGGGTGGGTGTGTGGGTGAGGGTGGATATATGGGTAGGGGTAGGTGTGTGGGTGAAGGTGGATATATGGGTAGGGGTGGGTGTGGGTGAGAGTGGATATATGGGTAGGGGTGGGTGAGGGTGGATATATGGGTAGGGGTGGGTGAGGGTGGATATATGGGTAGGGGTGGGTGTGTGGGTGAGGGTGGATATATGGGTGGGTGTGGGTGAGGGTGGATATATGGGTAGGGGTGGGTGAGGGTGGATATATGGGTAGGGGTGGGTGGGTCTGTGGGTGAGGGTGGATATATGGGTAGGGGTGGATATATGGGTAGGGGTGGGTGTGTGGGTGAGGGTGGATATATGGGTAGGGGTGGGTGTGTGGGTGAGGGTGGATATATGGGTAGGGGTGGGTGTGTGGGTGAGGGTGGATATATGGGTAGGGGTGGGTGGGTGTGGGTGTTTTTTATAATACTCTTTATTTACAGCATGTTCCGTTACAAATATAGTAATACTACATGCATTATTACACAAAGTAATTTACAATCTATCAAAGTATATTGAGTTAATATATGACATTAATTCCTGGGTACAGTGATGTATTAGTTTTGTTTTATTGAATGTTCATTTTTCTTGTTTGATAATATATTGTTTCTGAAAATCCGTCTTTCTTTTTCTAGTTTTGCACATTCAAATAATAGGTGGTCTATTGATAGTTCTGCTTTTCCGCATGTACACATAGGACTGTCTAGTCTAATCTAATCTAAAACGATAATAACTGTTTATTTTCCCGTGTTCTGTTAAGAAGGTGGTTGTTTTTCTGGTTAGTGGAAAATACAATTTCAGTCTGTTTTTCACCCTGTGTAGAAAAGTTTTTGTCACTGTACCTTTTGTGGTGGTTTCCCACTTGCTTATGCTTATTGCTTGCAGTGGGTGTGGGTGGACGTGTGGGGTGTGTGGGTGTTTCTGTCAGTCTGTGGACTGCATGACTCAAAAACGAAACATTGGTTAAAAACCAAAGTTGGTATTTAAATTTAATAACTTTCAAGGATGAGAAAAGATTTTGAAGAAAGTTTCTCTACCCTAAACTACGCTTTACATGGAAAAGTTTTGGAAAATTTTGATTTTCTCAGAAACGGTTCTAATGATTTTGATTAAAATGCCATATGTTTAAGATATTTTCATGACAAATGAAATGTACATTTTGAATTTTCTGGCTATAGCCTATGTGTGTTGTTTACTATTCATGAATTTTGCATAACTGGTTAACTGTAAGGAATAGACCAAATTTTACTATAGGTACAAAAAATGGAGATCTCGTTAAAGCAGACAAATTATGCCCTAATGCATTGTTTTTGTGAAATGAACCATTTTGAAGATATTCCCTCTTATTTGTGTGAGTTTTGCAATACTTAAAACTTTTCTCAAATGGAAGGCCATTATTCACTTTTTTATCTGTTTGGACATGCAAAGGGAACAGAATCTGAAAGCTTTAAAAGACTTGACTATTGCTCAAAGCCTACTGTATTCCCATATTCCCCTTGTACCTACAAGGAGATAAGCAATAAGATAATTTGTACAAACGTTTATCTCAACTAACATGAGGAGGATAAAGGTTTATGAGTTTGTAAGAATAGTTAGTACAAGTGTAGAGAAAGTCATGTGAGTGTAACGTCAGGCTGCCTTTGTGGTTTACCAGGAGAAATACAAACTGGTTTGAGAATTTAATGCCATTCTGGCAGTTTGTCACAATAGCTCAGTGATTAGAGCCTGGTAAGCGAAAGGTCTGTGGTTCAAATCCCAGTTGTGGCATTGAATTTTTAAGTTCCAGTTCTACCTCTCAAACAAACATGACTAATACTTTTAAGTGTCAGCTCAAGAGCTGTTTAATAAATAAGTCATTGTATAATGTGGATGAATTATGAATTTGTAATTGAAGGTATATATTTTAATTATGTAATTGAATTTGTCAAAACTATATTGCAGTCCACTGACAATAAAATTCCTAAATTCCATATAAAGATACATATAAATATTTCATCACCATGATCATCATTTCAGCTGTAAGACGTCCACTGCTGAACATAGGTCTCTTCCATGGACATCCACCTAGTTTGACTTTCTCGTCGAGCATTTGTTCCACCGTGTCTTGCTTCACCCTGGCCAGCTGCTTGTTAATCTTCTCTGATAGCTCTATCTTCATATCCAACATTCCCGTTTTCATCTTTTTCATCCTGGAATTTACATTTTTCAATTCAGCTTTCATTTTTGTTTCCATTTGCTGCATTCTGGAATTCATTTAATTTCCCATTATGTCCATATTGGCTAAAATTTGTTTCATCAACTCCACCATATCATGGTCTCATCGCGCTCCTGTCACCAGTTATGGCAATTTTACTTTTGAACTATTTCTTAATTTTTTTATAAAAACACCGGAACGACGCGTCAAAAGCACTGTTGAATGTAATACACATTTCTATTTCAATCATATAGAAAATTGTATGAACTGTTTGTTGAAATGGTGTGAATTTAAGACGTTGCTTTTCTATTTTGATCATATAGAAAATTGTATGAATTGTTTGTAGAAGAGGGAGTGGAGAAGGACATGTGATTGTGTTTCATAAAAGATAAGTGAGTAAAGATAACTGTGAATGGAATGCGTTGCACTTCAATTTCAAACGTATAGAAAATTGTATGAATTGTTTGTAGAAGAGGGATTAGACAAACAAATGCATTTGTGTTTCATCAAAGAAAACTGTGTAGAGAAAATTGTGTGAATGTAATATGCTGCATTACTATTCCAAAAATATTAAAATTGTATGATTTGTTTGTAGAAGAGGAATCGGGTAAAGATGTGTTATTGTGTTTCGTAAAAGAAAAATGAGAAGAAAAAACCATGTGAATGTTATACATTGCATGGTAAAATGAATTGTATAAAAACCTTCATAAAAACAACAGATATGTTGTTGGTGATCATGTAAGTTGCAGAGTGAGTAGAGAATAACATTGAATTGTTACGTAAAACAAAAGTGGGTAGAGAAAGAAATATGATTGTATCTCGTAAAAGAAGAATGAGTAGGTTAAACCATGTGAATGTAATACATTGAATATATATTTGAATTATAGAAAATTGTATGAATTGTATGTTGAAAGGTGAGTAGAGAAGGATATATGAAAGTATTATGTAGAAGAAAAGCGAGTAGAGAAAACCACATGAAAGTAATATACTGTATAGTAAAATGGATAGCATAAAAACCTTGTCCATGAAAAAACACGTGCCGAATTTTGCGGTGATCGGTTAAGCAGCTTTTGAGATATGGTTACGTATGTACAAACATCCATTTTGTATACAGAGATGATATGAGTTTATGAGTGGAGAAAGCAGTGTGATTGTAATAGCATTTCTATTTCAAACATACAGAAAATTGTATGACTTAGTTTAGCAGAAGGAATAAAAAATTGTTGCTTTTTTTTTTTGTTTTTTTTGTGCAAAAATATGTTGTTTTTTTTTCAGGAAAATTTTTTAGAAGAGTGCATAAAGAGTTGTGAATGTTACCTAAAAGTGAGTAGAGAAAACAATGTGAATATTATACATAGCATTTCTATTTGAAAGATACCAGAAAGTGTGTGGCTTATTTGTAGAAGAGAGAATACAGTTTTTGGGTGTAAAATTGTGTTTTTTCAGAAAAATTGTTTGTAGAAGAGTGAGTAGAGGAAGAGGTGGAATAGTTACCTAAAAGTGAGCAGAGAAAATAGTGTGAATGTAACAGGCATCATTTCTATTTCAAACATACAGAAAATAGGATGAGTTATTTGTAGAAGAGGGAATAAAGAGTGCTTTTTTTTGTGTGTGTAAATTCACGTTTTATCTGGAAAGACACCTATATAGATAAACTTAAAAAAACAAAACCCTATCTGAATACAAAATTTGATCAAAATTGTTAGAGCCATTTCCATGATATGCAGAACATATACATATGCAAGAATTGCTCATATAAACATATTAAATGTTGAAAATAGTGTAATGTATCTGTGCAGTGCAGTAGACATTCAATAAAAGTTACTTCACCTGCCATAATCATATGTAACTTACTTTTTGAACTACACTCGTATTTCTATTTTGTTGTACTTATGCAAACAAAATGTGCATTAACTAGTAGCTATAAAGTATATAATACATGTCCCAGCCTAGAGGGGAAGTTATGTGAGGTGACATTTATACTGACTGGTCGTACATAAGTCTTGCTGTTTCCTCTCTCTGATAACAAGGTTGACTTTGTTACTACCTGAGGAAAAGCCATGTCTCCACCACCGATCATGCTCTGTTTGTTGTCCCTTCATGTATACCTCAGTTTCCACTGGAGAAGGTGCACTCATATCCACAAGTTCCCCCTTCATCTGAACAGTAGCTCGGCACCTCAGTTTCCACTGGAGAAGGTGCACTCATATCCACAAGTTCCCCCTTCATCTGAACAGTAGCTCGGCACCTCAGTTTCCACTGGAGAAGGTGCAGTCATGTCCACAAGTTCCCCCTTCATCTGAACAGTAGCTCGGCACCTCAGTTTCCACTGGAGAAGGTGCACTCATGTCCACAAGTTCTCCCTTCATCTGAACACTAGCTCGGCACCTCAGTTTCCACTGGAGAAGATGCAGTCATGTCCACAAGTTCCCCCTTCATCTGAACAGTAGCTCGGCACCTCAGTTTCCACTGGAGAAGGTGCAGTCATGTCTACAAGTTCCCCCTTCATCTGAACAGTAGCTCGGCACCTCAGTTTCCACTGGAGAAGGTGCAGTCATGTCCACAAGTTCCCCCTTCATCTGAACAGTAGCTCGGCACCTCAGTTTCCACTGGAGAAGGTGCACTCATATCCACAAGTTCTCCCTTCATCTGAACACTAGCTCGGCACCTCAGTTTCCACTGGAGAAGATGCAGTCATGCCCACAAGTTTCTCCTTCATCTGAACAGTAGCTCGGCACCTCAGTTTCCACTGGAGAAGGTGCAGTCATGTCCACAAGTTCCCCCTTCATCTGAACAGTAGCTCGGCACCTCAGTTTCCACTGGAGAAGGTGCACTCATGTCCACAAGTTCTCCCTTCATCTGAACACTAGCTTGGTACCTCAGTTTCCACTGGAGAAGATGCAGTCATGCCCACAAGTTTCTCCTTCATCTGAACACTAGCTCGGCACCTCAGTTTCCACTGGAGAAGGTGCAGTCCTGTCCACAAGTTCCCCCTTCATCTGAGCACTAGCTCTGCACCTCAATTTCCACTGAAGAAGGTGCAGTCATTTCCACACGTTCTCCCTTCATCTGAACACTAGCTCGGCACCTCAGTTTCCACTGGAGAAGGTGCAGTCCTGTCCACACGTTCTCCCTTCATCTGAACACTAGCTCGGCACCTCAGTTTCCACTGGAGAAGGTGCAGTCATGCCCACAAGTTTCTCCTTCATCTGAACACTAGCTCGGCACCTCAGTTTCCACTGGAGAAGGTGCAGTCCTGTCCACAAGTTCCCCCTTCATCTGAACACTAGCTCGGCACCTCTGTTTCCACTGGAGAAGATGCAGTCATTTCCACAAGTTCTCCCTTCATCTGAACACTAGCTCTGCACCTCAGTTTCCACTGAAGAAGGTGCAGTCATTTCCACAAGTTCCCCCTTCATCTGAACAATAGCTCTGCACCTCAGTTTCCACTGGAGAAGGTGCAGTCATTTCCACAAGCTCCCCCTTCATCTGAACAATCACTCTGTACCTCAGTTTCCACTGGAGAAGGTTCTTACATAGTACAGACATGTCCACAAGTTCCCCCTTCATCTGAACAATCACTCTGTACCTCAGTTTCCACTGGAGAAGGTTCTTACATAGTACAGTCATGTCCACAAGTTCCCCCTTCATCTGAACAATCACTCTGTACCTCAGTTTCCTGTTATCAAGCTCCTCAAACACATAACGGGAAACAAGAGCTGTCCACGTGGAACAAATTTTCATTTTGAAAAATAGAAACAGAGTATTGAATATTGACATCCCCAGTAAAGATATCTTCAGCAAATTCCTTGAACAACCACAAGAGGAGACCTCAGAGGAAACATCATCCACAACAGGGAGAACCATTTGATGTCTGGTTGATAATGGAGGAAAGTCAGCCTTCGAAACATGTTCCGGTAAATTATAAGTAAGTGTTGTGTAGTGTTATTAATCGACACCACACAAGACACAGCATGTTCAGAGGTACTTCGCTATCCTGTTATTTGTAAATTTTATAGTAGTTTGATCATTGTTGAGAAAAAAAGTTGCTTAGCATTGTTATTGTAGATGGTGCTTAGTGCCTGTCAGTTCTTATTTATGTACTTATTCACCATATAAATTTCAGTACACAAATCATGGCTTTGTCAAGTGATAATTGTGCTAGCTATAGTGTTTACAATATTTTGTTACAAGATTGAGCATGTATGTTGCATAAAATAATTGAGATATACTGTAATAATCACATGACTAAATGCCCTCAGATACCTAAGCAATGAACAACACTATTTACTCTCTTAAGTATTCCTTTGTGCAATAAAAGCACAACTCTCCCATGTTTGAAATGTTTCAAAGATATAAACTTTTTAATTGCATTGGCAGTTTATGATATAGTTTAATACCTGGCAAGGGATATGGTTTGTCTTGTACACTTTATGTTTTAAGTTAAATTACAGGGGGTTAGGCTGGGGGACCACAAATCTCTGCTAATAATTCTGTCCTGAAACACGTTTTCAGTTGTACTTTCAAAAGATTGGCCTGGCCATATGAGCTATTGCAGTCTTGCTTAAAAAAAAAAAAAAAGAAAAAAAAAAGGCAAAATCATGCTCTCTGTCTGTTAATTGTCTAAAAAACGGGAAAATTATATTCCCATAAGTACAGGTCTCAACTGTTGACTCGTAAAAAATTGGCCCTATAACTCAGAACCTAATATTGTTCGTGAAGCAACACTTCATGATGAGAAACTTGGTGTATGGTGTGCCATTAGTGGAGAAAGATTTCTCTCTCTGGAATAACTTAAAATGTAAAGTATGCAAGACAAATCCATACACCCTGGATGAAGTAAAACAAAATATCTGTTGGTCAGTAAAGCCTCTAAAAGTAACTTTAAAAATGTATGGTGTCACCCGCACCTGTCTATGATAGCCACGAGCGCCAAGGATGCCGACAGGCAAACGTTGCCCAGCCTGCTCAGAGGCTGCTCTCCCAGTACAAGATAAATGACAATGTAAAACACCAGACTCCCTTTGGAACTAAAGATATGTTACAGTTGTATTTTGGTTACAGCCAGAGTTGTGGCAGAATGGCGACCTGGCAGAGGAAGACTCTCTCAAAAACTTGTGGCATTGGTTACATCTGAATAGAAGTCTGGTTGAGGAAGGAGTCATGCGTGGTGTTGGTCGCAGAGTTCCTGGCGTAAGGTACATGCTTGCCAAGTTATATGGGCAGATTATTCAAACAAAGCATTATGGCAATGTATCAATGAAATTTGCTGAAAATCGCTGAAACTTTTGATTTTTACTTTTTAAATTTTTTATTATGGTTATACTTTGTACTTTAGTGGCACACTTTTGTTTTCTCAATATTGGCCATTTTTAAAACTCCAGCAGGGCATTCAAATGTCCCAGTGCGAATTGGTGTTCCTCTCTAAACTTCGTTGCTACAACATTTGAGTACAATTTTTGTTCTCACTGCCTTTGATTTTAGCAGGTGTTTTTCTTGCAGAGAAATTTTCTTCACAGAGGTTGCAAGTTGACTGTGCTGAAATGAATTTGATATATCACCCTAAAATGCAGTGAACCTGAAACGTGTTTTGGTTGTAAACAGAGAAGTGCAGTCAGTGTTCTGTAATATTGCCAGGTTATTTCACTGTTCATTATATATTAGGCATTGTTTGAGTATTTAATAGGTTTTAAGTTATTTGTTAACTTATGGTAAAGCATTACCAGCAGATATTTTATGAGTTTGGTGTAAAATTAGTGAACATGCATAGTATAGAGGTTAGGTAAGAACAGTATATTTCTAAATTTTGTGAACAACAGGAAGGCAAAAGGAAATCTTTCATATTAAAAACGACCAAGCAACTTAAAATTCTCATAAGCTGCTACTGAGTCCAAGAAGAAAGCTGCAAAAGGTCCCACATATGGTGCTGGGGAATTTTAAGTTGATTTAGGTAAAGTACAAACATATATTGTTCAAGAGGTAGAACTGGAACTTAAAAATTCAGTCCGCTTACCAGCCACCTGGTAAGCGGAAGGTCTGTGGTTCAAGTCCCAGCTGTGGCATTGAATTTTTAAGTTCCAGTTCTAGCTCTCAAACATTGCCCACACACGGCTTGTGTGTTTCAAGACACCAACAGTAAGTTTGTTGGCATAAACAAATAATATATTGTTCAACTTTGAGATCCATTTTTCTTAGTTCTCTTTTTTATTTTTTAGCATTTTTCACTATTTAAAGTACTCCTTGGACCCTAGTTTATAACTTATTAGCTTGAAATTTTCAGGAGTGCTTCAGAGATTAAGGTATTAAAGTTTGTAATGCACTAGTTTAAAATCTGATGTGTCGCACTCACATGACTTTCTCTACTCTTGTACTAACTATTCCTACAAACTCCTATTCCTTTATCTTCTTTGTGTTAGTCAAGATAAACATTTTCAAAAATCACCTTATTGCTTGTTTCCTTGTAGGTGCAAGGGGAATATGGGAATACATTAGGCTTTAAGTGAGACTCCGTTCTCTTTGCATGGCTAAGATAAAAACAAATGAATCATCTTCCATTTGACGAAAGTTTAAGTTTTCCAATGTATTTACAATGAGTGGTAACCAATAGAACAACAAGGAATGTGAACCATTTGGTTATCAGTAGGACAACAATGTTTGTGAAGAGGTGCCGTACAACGAGAGGGTTACTTGTATGGGTGAGTATATTGCATGGGGTTCATGCAGACACACTGCCAAACAAAAGGTTATGAATTTTGATGCCGTTAAACACATGATGCAGACATTTGATAATAATGCTGCAACTGCAATAAACATGGCCCAAATCTTTTTAAGTGACCTTAATGTTAAGCATCAGTTGATATACATACCTCAAATTCTGGATTTCTTCCCCCTGTAATTCAAGCTTTAGAAAAGTCTGGAGAAGAATTGGTAAAACAAATCACCGTGATGAAAAGAGTTATCGACAAGCTGAATGCTCTGGAAGATAGCAAGGGAAAAAGAACAGCTGCGAAAGTCAAAGTCTTCTACAGATATATGATGGATACCATAAAGTGCATAGCATTGCTAACGTAATTGCAAAGAAAAACTATGTTTTACTGCAGACAGAAAGTGTGTAACACTGTTTAAATATGTACCTGTGTTTTCAGCAGATGTGGAACACAGCTTTTCTATGTATTATTGACAAGGAGAAAAAACCTGAAAAATAGGGGTTGCAGTTAATTGCTACGAAGATACAGAAGTTTATCCATGTGCACGATGTTAATTAATTATTTAACAAAAATGTTTCAATTATATAAGTTAGCAGAAATGCTCTAAACAGTATTGCAGAAATAAAGCAAAATACGTAAATCTTGTTGCATAACCCTTTGGATACAAGCGCATGTTGTCAGTGCCAGCCCTTACCACTAACCCCTGACCCATCTTATTCTATACACTTTCCTCACATTGCAGCCCTAGTTAATAATCACTGTATTCTTCAATTGTGTATGTCTGTATGTTTGTATACTTATTCTAACAAGTACTTACATATACTGTGCATTTGTCCACATTCACTTATTATTTACATATTTTAACTTTATTTAATATAAAATTACAGGCTTGTTCAATAGTCTGATAATGTCAACTCCAGTTAAGAATTGCATTTACTGTAGCAGTTGTGTGCATTGTGGGTCAGCGTCACTTTTCTTTCCCCTCCTTCTCCTCTCGTGTATTTTCAACTACAAACATTGCAACATGGCTGTGCTTCAGTACACTCAGTCTCGCTCTTATGCCACAATTGCAGTGAACTGTACTTATTGTGGCTTAATGCGATGGGATGCAAAAAATGTAGCTAAATAAGAAGATATATTACATCACAATCCCGGCATTATTCCTGTTACCATGTGCACTATTTATCCTTCACATAATGTAGCACTGTGTATTTTTACTTTACGAAGAAAGCATAAAAAGTGTAATGATTATGTGATTAAATACAGTAAAATAAATTGTTTATATGTAAACTTGATTGAATTTCCTACTGCTCTGTTGCCACTGCACCCTAAGATAAAGACAATAGCTATGGTAGATACAGTCATTCTCATTATTAAAACATGCTACTGTTGGTTAAAACAATGGCATAGGAAGCTGAAGATTCATTGTTTTAATCAGGGGTTGGCAAATCTGCACCAGCTGATCTGATGTAATACCAGGGTAAAGCACAAAACAATACTTCGCCCTGTACACAAGCGCGGTGTAAACTGCACTGATACAACATGACTGCTTCAAAGCCACAAAAATACAAAATATTTATATATGTGTGTTAGCAATTTCAACTTTTCACAAATCCTTTCTTGTGGACATTCATACAGTATAACCACAATTATGAATTGAGGTTGTGGATTTACAGACAAACAAATTTTGAAATCACAATTACAAAACAAGGCTGGTTTAGTTTATTTAGACAACTAGATATGGCAACATTTCCTTCTTCAATGCTATGTTTAGCCTAACATGTATGTGTCAGGAAGTTTTTGTCTAAAATGAAATTTATAAAATGTAACAGTGGATCGTGATTATGTTGCATTCCTACAATCAAGATGACCAGTTTGCCAACTCCTGGTTTAAATCCTTGCTAAGGCATTGAATTTTCCAGTGTGATTCTGCTTTTCCAATTTAATGTTGGTTTGAGGTTTAAAAAACCACCTGTGTACCATTAAATAAGTGAGGGGTGGAGTCTTGTTGTATTGTTACAGGTGTGTGTTGCGGATGGACGGAAATCAAGTGAATGGCTCAGGTACAGGAAAGTCGGAAGTGCTAAACGTGCCTTGGACAGATATTGGCAGTTTCGCCAGCAGCGCCAGAGTTTATAAGTAAGTTGATGTTTCACTAGTTAGATTGATGATGATGTAGAAATAAGGGCACTCAACGACTTGGTCATCAGCACCCATGTAACACGGATCATGCCAAAAGCCAGAGATAAATTTCAATATATAATTAGAATACTAGTAAAAAAGCATATATATATATACATATACTAAACAGTGAAGCAAAAGCCAGAATTAAAACAGTTATACAAAGCTTGAAAAACTGTGAGATTTGGAAATCTAAAGTTGTAAATCCATAGGTTCATGTTTATTATTGCTAAAACTTGAAAATCATTTCACTCTTCGCAAATATAATAATAGTAAATTTCCGATGTTATTCGGTTTAATGTTGTTAGATATTCTTTGTAATCCTTGGGTATGCTAAACTCAGTACAGCATCTCTTGATTTATCAAACTATCTCAGTCTTTCTCGTAATAAATGGACCAATGTAAACATGCATAGCAAATTCTCTTGTGCAATGCTTCACAGAATATCTCTCGACAATCCAATAATTGATTATGGATTGCCATTATGTGTGATCGCTTCAATATATGTCTATGTTGCACTACGTTTTCATTAGTAGTCTATAGGATCTCCTATTTACTCATCCTAGTTACATGGCTAACAACTATTGTTCTTTCATTATTGATTGTAACTCTTCCTTACAATCGATGCAGGTTTGGAATCTCAAGTGATGCTTACAAATATAACCTCGACATTTGCATTACACAGGAAATTTAAACACCTTCAATGGATATAACTTGATATTGAAGTATTAGTGTGAATTTTCCCATCAGTTCACTTGGACACATAATTCTTGCCAGCGTAATGAGCTAAAATGATCTCCTCATAATGAGACATGCAAAAGGATGTTACCGTTTATCGGAAGTTGTTTCAGTTCTCTAAGCTTATTAGCATGGATAGCTGGCTAGCACCACTCACTGCACTTGAAGCAATACAAGGGAAGGTAATACTGGGTTCTGTGGTGGCTTGTGTTGTACGTTACAGGAGTGAAGACCGTGACAAAGCTCTTCAACTTTGTGGCTGGAAGTTTGAGAAGGAATCAGCGTTAATGAGTTTCCTGGAGAAGCTTGAAGCTGAAGGAGCATATGCAAGGGCTGCAGCTATTGCTGTCTTCAATTTGAAGTTGAGGAAGGCCATAGAGATACTGAACCGAGGAGCACAGAGCAAACACTCCAACCTCAACATAGTGGCAATGGCTCTCTCAGGTAGGCCTTAAATTCTTCTTTATTGGGATGTTTGTAATTACTGCAGCAAAATGACAATTCTTTCACTGAATCCCACTTCTGACACCGAAGTACCAACAGGACAATAGTCCAGTCCAGTCACGTTTGTATCACTTTACTGTCTTTTAAAACTTTTGCACAAATACACAATTCTCTTTTTCTAACATTAACACAGTCTACAGTCTTTCATGATATTACAACTCACAACTGTTTACTTCTCATAACCTTGACTCACTCCTTTTACTGTCTTTCTTCACTTTCTCTGTCTCTCTCTCATACACTAATTACACAAATACACAGTTCTCTTTTACTGGTGTTAGCACAGTCTACAGTCTTTCATGATATTACAACTCACAACTGTTTACTTCTCATAACCTTGACTCACTCCTTTCACTGTCTTTCTTCACTTTCTCTCTCTCTCATACACTAATTACACAAATACACTGTTCTCTTTTACTGATGTTAACACAGTCTTTCATGATATTACAACTCACAACTGTTTACTTCTCATAACCTTGACTCACTCCTTTCACTGTCTTTCTTCACTTTCTCTGTCTCTCGTACACTAATTACACAAATACACAGTTCTCTTTTACTGATGTTAACACAGTCTACAGTCTTTCATGATATTACAACTCACAACTGTTTACTTCTCATAACCTTGACTCACTCCTTTCACTGTCTTTCTTCACTTTCTCTGTCTCTCGTACACTAATTACACAAATACACAGTTCTCTTTTACTGATGTTAACACAGTCTACAGTCTTTCATGATATTACAACTCACAACTGTTTACTTCTCATAACCTTGACTCACTCCTTTCACTGTCTTTCTTCACTTTCTCTGTCTCTCGTACACTAATTACACAAATACACAGTTCTCTTTTACTGATGTTAACACAGTCTACAGTCTTTCATGATATTACAACTCACAACTGTTTACTTCTCATAACCTTGACTCACTCCTTTCACTGTCTTTCTTCACTTTCTCTCTCTCTCATACACTAATTACACAAATACACAGTTCTCTTTTACTGATGTTAACACAGTCTACAGTCTTTCATGATATTACAACTCACAACTGTTTACTTCTCATAACCTTGACTCACTCCTTTCACTGTCTTTCTTCACTTTCTCTCTCTCTCATACACTAATTACACAAATACACTGTTCTCTTTTACTGATGTTAACACAGTCTTTCATGATATTACAACTCACAACTGTTTACTTCTCATAACCTTGACTCACTCCTTTCACTGTCTTTCTTCACTTTCTCTGTCTCTCGTACACTAATTACACAAATACACAGTTCTCTTTTACTGATGTTAACACAGTCTACAGTCTTTCATGATATTACAACTCACAACTGTTTACTTCTCATAACCTTGACTCACTCCTTTCACTGTCTTTCTTCACTTTCTCTCTCTCTCATACACTAATTACACAAATACACAGTTCTCTTTTACTGATGTTAACACAGTCTACAGTCTTTCATGATATTACAACTCACAACTGTTTACTTCTCATAACCTTGACTCACTCCTTTCAGTGTCTTTCTTCACTTTTTCTTCTCTCAAACAGTTGACTTGGACAATATCGATACAATCACTCCACAGTCATAACTGCTTCACTATCTTGCTTTTGAATCAGCTGACCACACACGCACGCACACACACACACATATGCATGCACTGACTCTACTCTCGTTGCTTCACCTACTTATATAGCAAGGAAGATGTAACACAGAACTTTCTTGAACTTCTACAAATAGGCCGGCCAACTCACATGTATTTGTATCCGTATATATATTTAACATTATTTCTTCACATGATAACTGGCAGATTGTTTGTTCTTTCTTCTTGTAACCTTAGTTTCAGATACAATAATGAAATTACAAAATTAGGTATAAGATTTATACAACAAAAATTGGCATATTTTTGGCAGACATAAAAGAAACACAATAAATACCAGCATGAACTTTCTAATCCTGTTTTTTTCTAATTGAAATATTGTAAGCTTACAATTTCTGCTACACAGTACTGAAGAATGTTTAAAGTAAGCAGAGTAAAAGTGTTTTAAATGTATGAAAATGTAAGTTTATAGACTTTAATGATGGGTGCACTGTTCTACAATCTTGAGTTATAGAAACTTCACTGTTTTCCCTAAAGAAATTAAAAAAAAGAGTAGCACTATGTGGCGAGTTATGTTTGTCATCACGTTCCCAACTTTCAGAGCATTGTTTGTTGCAGGATTTTCTGATGATCGCAGCAGTATGTGGCGAGTTATGTTTGTCATCACGTTCCCAACTTTCAGAGCATTGTTTGTTTAAGGATTTTCTGATGATCGCAGCACTATGTGGCGAGTTATGTTTGTCATCACGTTCGCAACTTTCAGAGCATTGTTTGTTGCAGGATTTTCTGATGACCGCAGCAGTATGTGGCGAGAGTTATGTTTGTCATCACGATCCCAACTTTCAGAGCATTCTTTGTTGCAGGATTTTCTGATGACCGCAGCAGAATGTGGCGAGAGTTATGTTTGTGTTCATGTTCCCAACTTTCAGAGCATTGTTTGTTGCAGGATTTTCTGATGACCACAGCAGTATGTGGCGAGTTATGTTTGTCATCACGTTCCCAACTTTCAGAGCATTGTTTGTTGCAGGATTTTCTGATGACCGCAGCAGTATGTGGAGAGAGTTATGTTTGCCATCACGTTCCCAACTTTCAGAGCATTGTTTGTTGCAGGATTTTCTGATGACCGCAGCAGTATGTGGAGAGAGTTATGTTTGTGTTCACATTCCCAACTTTCAGAGCATTGTTTGTTGCAGGATTTTCTGATAACCGCAGCAGTATGTGGCGAGAGTTATGTTTGTGTTCACGATCCCAACTTTCAGAGCATTGTTTGTTGCAGGATTTTCTGATGACCACAGCAGTATGTGGCGAGAGTTATGTTTGTGTTCACGATCCCAACTTTCAGAGCATTGTTTGTTGCAGGATTTTCTGATGACCGCAGCAGTATATGGAGAGAGTTATGTTTGTGTTCACGATCCCAACTTTCAGAGCATTGTTTGTTGCAGGATTTTCTGATGACCACAGCAGTATGTGGCGAGAGTTATGTTTGTGTTCACGATCCCAACTTTCAGAGCATTGTTTGTTGCAGGATTTTCTGATGACCACAGCAGTATGTGGCGAGAGTTATGTTTGTGTTCACGATCCCAACTTTCAGAGCATTGTTTGTTGCAGGATTTTCTGATGACCACAGCAGTATGTGGCGAGAGTTATGTTTGTGTTCACGATCCCAACTTTCAGAGCATTGTTTGTTGCAGGATTTTCTGATGACCACAGCAGTATGTGGCGAGAGTTATGTTTGTCATCACGATCCCAACTTTCAGAGCATTGTTTGTTGCAGGATTTTCTGATGACCACAGCAGTATGTGGAGAGAGTTATGTTTGTAATCACGATCCCAACTTTCAGAGCATTGTTTGTTGCAGGATTTTCTGATGACCGCAGCAGTATATGGAGAGAGTTATGTTTGTGTTCACGATCCCAACTTTCAGAGCATTGTTTGTTGCAGGATTTTCTGATGACCGCAGCAGTATATGGAGAGAGTTATGTTTGTGTTCACGATCCCAACTTTCAGAGCATTGTTTGTTGCAGGATTTTCTGATGACCACAGCAGTATGTGGCGAGAGTTATGTTTGTGTTCACGATCCCAACTTTCAGAGCATTGTTTGTTGCAGGATTTTCTGATGACCACAGCAGTATGTGGCGAGAGTTATGTTTGTGTTCACGATCCCAACTTTCAGAGCATTGTTTGTTGCAGGATTTTCTGATGACCACAGCAGTATGTGGCGAGAGTTATGTTTGTGTTCACGATCCCAACTTTCAGAGCATTGTTTGTTGCAGGATTTTCTGATGACCACAGCAGTATGTGGCGAGAGTTATGTTTGTCATCACGATCCCAACTTTCAGAGCATTGTTTGTTGCAGGATTTTCTGATGACCGCAGCAGTATGTGGAGAGAGTTATGTTTGTGTTCATGTTCCCAACTTTCAGAGCAGTGTTTGTTGCAGGATTTTCTGATGACCGCAGCAGTATGTGGCGAGAGTTATGTTTGTCATCACGTTCCCAACTTTCAGAGCATTGTTTGTTGCAGGATTTTCTGATGATCGCAGCAGTATGTGGAGAGAGTTATGTTTGTGTTCATGATCCCAACTTTCAGAGCATTGTTTGTTGCAGGATTTTCTGATGACCACAGCAGTATGTGGAGAGAGTTATGTTTGTGTTCATGATCCCAACTTTCAGAGCATTGTTTGTTGCAGGATTTTCTGATGACCACAGCAGTATGTGGAGAGAGTTATGTTTGTGTTCATGATCCCAACTTTCAGAGCATTGTTTGTTGCAGGATTTTCTGATGATCGCAGCAGTATGTGGAGAGAGTTATGTTTGTGTTCATGATCCCAACTTTCAGAGCATTGTTTGTTGCAGGATTTTCTGATGACCACAGCAGTATGTGGAGAGAGTTATGTTTGTGTTCACGATCCCAACTTTCAGAGCATTGTTTGTTGCAGGATTTTCTGATGACCACAGCAGTATGTGGAGAGAGTTATGTTTGTGTTCATGATCCCAACTTTCAGAGCATTGTTTGTTGCAGGATTTTCTGATGACCGCAGCAGTATGTGGAGAGAGTTATGTTTGTGTTCATGATCCCAACTTTCAGAGCATTGTTT
The DNA here is from genome assembly GCA_030765045.1 of Tenodera sinensis. Classification (NCBI taxonomy): domain Eukaryota; kingdom Metazoa; phylum Arthropoda; class Insecta; order Mantodea; family Mantidae; genus Tenodera; species Tenodera sinensis. The sequence continues at coordinate 4,431,864 of CM060963.1, forward strand.
GTTGCAGGATTTTCTGATGACCGCAGCAGTATGTGGAGAGAGTTATGTTTGTGTTCATGATCCCAACTTTCAGAGCATTGTTTGTTGCAGGATTTTCTGATGACCACAGCAGTATGTGGAGAGAGTTATGTTTGTGTTCATGATCCCAACTTTCAGAGCATTGTTTGTTGCAGGATTTTCTGATGACCACAGCAGTATGTGGCGAGAGTTATGTTTGTGTTCATGATCCCAACTTTCAGAGCATTGTTTGTTGCAGGATTTTCTGATGACCACAGCAGTATGTAGCGAGATTTATGTTTGTGTTCATGATCCCAACTTTCAGAGCATTGTTTGTTGCAGGATTTTCTGATGACCACAGCAGTATGTGGAGAGAGTTATGTTTGTGTTCATGATCCCAACTTTCAGAGCATTGTTTGTTGCAGGATTTTCTGATGATCGCAGCAGTATGTGGAGAGAGTTATGTTTGTGTTCACGTTCCCAACTTTCAGAGCATTGTTTGTTGCAGGATTTTCTGATGACCACAGCAGTATGTGGAGAGAGTTATGTTTGTCATCACGTTCCCAACTTTCAGAGCATTGTTTGTTGCAGGATTTTCTGATGACCACAGCAGTATGTGGAGAGAGTTATGTTTGTGTTCATGTTCCCAACTTTCAGAGCATTGTTTGTTGCAGGATTTTCTGATGACCACAGCAGTATGTGGAGAGAGTTATGTTTGTGTTCACGATCCCAACTTTCAGAGCATTGTTTGTTGCAGGATTTTCTGATGACCACAGCAGTATGTGGCGAGAGTTATGTTTGTGTTCACGTTCCCAACTTTCAGAGCATTGTTTGTTGCAGGATTTTCTGATGACCACAGCAGTATGTGGAGAGAGTTATGTTTGTGTTCATGTTCCCAACTTTCAGAGCATTGTTTGTTGCAGGATTTTCTGATGACCAGAGCAGTATGTGGAGAGAGTTATGTTTGTGTTCACGTTCCCAACTTTCAGAGCATTGTTTGTTGCAGGATTTTCTGATGACCACAGCAGTATGTGGAGAGAGTTATGTTTGTGTTCACGTTCCCAACTTTCAGAGCATTGTTTGTTGCAGGATTTTCTGATGACCACAGCAGTATGTGGAGAGAGTTATGTTTGTCATCACGTTCCCAACTTTCAGAGCATTGTTTGTTGCAGGATTTTCTGATGACCACAGCAGTATGTGGAGAGAGTTATGTTTGTCATCATGTTCCCAACTTTCAGAGCATTGTTTGTTGCAGGATTTTCTGATGACCACAGCAGTATGTGGAGAGAGTTATGTTTGTGTTCATGTTCCCAACTTTCAGAGCATTGTTTGTTGCAGGATTTTCTGATGATCGCAGCAGTATGTGGAGAGAGTTATGTTTGTGTTCACGTTCCCAACTTTCAGAGCATTGTTTGTTGCAGGATTTTCTGATGACCACAGCAGTATGTGGAGAGAGTTATGTTTGTCATCACGTTCCCAACTTTCAGAGCATTGTTTGTTGCAGGATTTTCTGATGACCACAGCAGTATGTGGCGAGAGTTATGTTTGTGTTCATGTTCCCAACTTTCAGAGCATTGTTTGTTGCAGGATTTTCTGATGACCACAGCAGTATGTGGAGAGAGTTATGTTTGTGTTCATGTTCCCAACTTTCAGAGCATTGTTTGTTGCAGGATTTTCTGATGACCACAGCAGTATGTGGAGAGAGTTATGTTTGTGTTCACGTTCCCAACTTTCAGAGCATTGTTTGTTGCAGGATTTTCTGATGACCACAGCAGTATGTGGCGAGAGTTATGTTTGTGTTCACGTTCCCAACTTTCAGAGCATTGTTTGTTGCAGGATTTTCTGATGACCACAGCAGTATGTGGAGAGAGTTATGTTTGTGTTCATGTTCCCAACTTTCAGAGCATTGTTTGTTGCAGGATTTTCTGATGACCACAGCAGTATGTGGAGAGAGTTATGTTTGTGTTCACGTTCCCAACTTTCAGAGCATTGTTTGTTGCAGGATTTTCTGATGACCACAGCAGTATGTGGAGAGAGTTATGTTTGTGTTCACGTTCCCAACTTTCAGAGCATTGTTTGTTGCAGGATTTTCTGATGACCACAGCAGTATGTGGAGAGAGTTATGTTTGTCATCACGTTCCCAACTTTCAGAGCATTGTTTGTTGCAGGATTTTCTGATGACCACAGCAGTATGTGGAGAGAGTTATGTTTGTGTTCATGTTCCCAACTTTCAGAGCATTGTTTGTTGCAGGATTTTCTGATGATCGCAGCAGTATGTGGCGAGAGTTATGTTTGTGTTCATGTTCCCAACTTTCAGAGCATTGTTTGTTGCAGGATTTTCTGATGACCGCAGCAGTATGTGGAGAGAGTTATGTTTGTGTTCATGATCCCAACTTTCAGAGCATTGTTTGTTGCAGGATTTTCTGATGATCGCAGCAGTATGTGGAGAGAGTTATGTTTGTGTTCATGATCCCAACTTTCAGAGCATTGTTTGTTGCAGGATTTTCTGATGACCACAGCAGTATGTGGAGAGAGTTATGTTTGTGTTCATGTTCCCAACTTTCAGAGCATTGTTTGTTGCAGGATTTTCTGATGATCGCAGCAGTATGTGGAGAGAGTTATGTTTGTGTTCATGATCCCAACTTTCAGAGCATTGTTTGTTGCAGGATTTTCTGATGACCACAGCAGTATGTGGAGAGAGTTATGTTTGTGTTCACGTTCCCAACTTTCAGAGCATTGTTTGTTGCAGGATTTTCTGATGACCGCAGCAGTATGTGGTGAGAGTTATGTTTGTCATCACGTTCCCAACTTTCAGAGCATTGTTTGTTGCAGGATTTTCTGATGACCGCAGCAGTATGTGGAGAGAGTTATGTTTGTCATCACGTTCCCAACTTTCAGAGCATTGTTTGTTGCAGGATTTTCTGATGACCGCAGCAGTATGTGGCGAGGGTTATGTTTGTGTTCACGTTCCCAACTTTCAGAGCATTGTTTGTTGCAGGATTTTCTGATGACCGCAGCAGTATGTGGAGAGAGTTATGTTTGTCATCACGTTCCCAACTTTCAGAGCATTGTTTGTTGCAGGATTTTCTGATGACCACAGCAGTATGTGGAGAGAGTTATGTTTGTCATCACGTTCCCAACTTTCAGAGCATTGTTTGTTGCAGGATTTTCTGATGACCACAGCAGTATGTGGTGAGAGTTATGTTTGTGTTCATGATCCCAACTTTCAGAGCATTGTTTGTTGCAGGATTTTCTGATGACCGCAGCAGTATGTGGAGAGAGTTATGTTTGTCATCACGTTCCCAACTTTCAGAGCATTGTTTGTTGCAGGATTTTCTGATGACCACAGCAGTATGTGGAGAGAGTTATGTTTGTCATCACGTTCCCAACTTTCAGAGCATTGTTTGTTGCAGGATTTTCTGATGACCACAGCAGTATGTGGCGAGAGTTATGTTTGTCATCACGTTCCCAACTTTCAGAGCATTGTTTGTTGCAGGATTTTCTGATGACCGCAGCAGTATGTGGAGAGAGTTATGTTTGTGTTCATGATCCCAACTTTCAGAGCATTGTTTGTTGCAGGATTTTCTGATGACCACAGCAGTATGTGGAGAGAGTTATGTTTGTGTTTACGTTCCCAACTTTCAGAGCATTGTTTATTGCAGGATTTTCTGATGACCACAGCAGTATGTGGAGAGAGTTATGTTTGTCATCACGTTCCCAACTTTCAGAGCATTGTTTGTTGCAGGATTTTCTGATGACCGCAGCAGTATGTGGAGAGAGTTATGTTTGTGTTCATGATCCCAACTTTCAGAGCATTGTTTGTTGCAGGATTTTCTGATGACCACAGCAGTATGTGGAGAGAGTTATGTTTGTGTTCATGTTCCCAACTTTCAGAGCATTGTTTGTTGCAGGATTTTCTGATGACCGCAGCAGTATGTGGAGAGAGTTATGTTTGTGTTCATGATCCCAACTTTCAGAGCATTGTTTGTTGCAGGATTTTCTGATGACCACAGCAGTATGTGGAGAGAGTTATGTTTGTGTTCATGTTCCCAACTTTCAGAGCATTGTTTGTTGCAGGATTTTCTGATGACCGCAGCAGTATGTGGAGAGAGTTATGTTTGTCATCACGTTCCCAACTTTCAGAGCATTGTTTGTTGCAGGATTTTCTGATGACCGCAGCAGTATGTGGTGAGAGTTATGTTTGTGTTCACGTTCCCAACTTTCAGAGCATTGTTTGTTGCAGGATTTTCTGATGACCACAGCAGTATGTGGCAAGAGTTATGTTTGTGTTCATGTTCCCAACTTTCAGAGCATTGTTTGTTGCAGGATTTTCTGATGATCACAGCAGTATGTGGCGAGAGTTATGTTGGTGTTCACGTTCCCAACTTTCAGAGCATTGTTTGTTGCAGGATTTTCTGATGACCGCAGCAGTATGTGGTGAGAGTTATGTTTGTCATCACGTTCCCAACTTTCAGAGCATTGTTTGTTGCAGGATTTTCTGATGACCACAGCAGTATGTGGCGAGAGTTATGTTTGTGTTCATGATCCCAACTTTCAGAGCATTGTTTGTTGCAGGATTTTCTGATGATCGCAGCAGTATGTGGCGAGAGTTATGTTTGTCATCACGTTCCCAACTTTCAGAGCATTGTTTGTTGCAGGATTTTCTGATGACCGCAGCAGTATGTGGTGAGAGTTATGTTTGTCATCACGTTCCCAACTTTCAGAGCATTGTTTGTTGCAGGATTTTCTGATGACCGCAGCAGTATGTGGAGAGAGTTATGTTTGTCATCACGTTCCCAACTTTCAGAGCATTGTTTGTTGCAGGATTTTCTGATGACCGCAGCAGTATGTGGAGAGAGTTATGTTTGTCATCACGTTCCCAACTTTCAGAGCATTGTTTGTTGCAGGATTTTCTGATGACCGCAGCAGTATGTGGAGAGAGTTATGTTTGTCATCACGTTCCCAACTTTCAGAGCATTGTTTGTTGCAGGATTTTCTGATGACCACAGCAGTATGTGGTGAGAGTTATGTTTGTGTTCATGTTCCCAACTTTCAGAGCATTGTTTGTTGCAGGATTTTCTGATGACCACAGCAGTATGTGGCGAGAGTTATGTTTGTCATCACGTTCCCAACTTTCAGAGCATTGTTTGTTGCAGGATTTTCTGATGACCGCAGCAGTAGGTGGTGAGAGTTATGTTTGTGTTCATGATCCCAACTTTCAGAGCATTGTTTGTTGCAGGATTTTCTGATGACCGCAGCAGTATGTGGAGAGAGTTATGTTTGTCATCACGTTCCCAACTTTCAGAGCATTGTTTGTTGCAGGATTTTCTGATGACCGCAGCAGTATGTGGAGAGAGTTATGTTTGTCATCACGTTCCCAACTTTCAGAGCATTGTTTGTTGCAGGATTTTCTGATGACCACAGCAGTATGTGGCGAGAGTTATGTTTGTCATCACGATCCCAACTTTCAGAGCATTGTTTGTTGCAGGATTTTCTGATGACCGCAGCAGTATGTGGAGAGAGTTATGTTTGTCATCACGTTCCCAACTTTCAGAGCATTGTTTGTTGCAGGATTTTCTGATGACCGCAGCAGTATGTGGTGAGAGTTATGTTTGTCATCACGTTCCCAACTTTCAGAGCATTGTTTGTTGCAGGATTTTCTGATGACCGCAGCAGTATGTGGAGAGAGTTATGTTTGTCATCACGTTCCCAACTTTCAGAGCATTGTTTGTTGCAGGATTTTCTGATGACCACAGCAGTATGTGGCGAGAGTTATGTTTGTGTTCATGATCCCAACTTTCAGAGCATTGTTTGTTGCAGGATTTTCTGATGACCACAGCAGTATGTGGAGAGAGTTATGTTTGTGTTCATGATCCCAACTTTCAGAGCATTGTTTGTTGCAGGATTTTCTGATGACCACAGCAGTATGTGGCGAGAGTTATGTTTGTGTTCATGATCCCAACTTTCAGAGCATTGTTTGTTGCAGGATTTTCTGATGACCACAGCAGTATGTGGCGAGTTATGTTTGTCATCACGTTCCCAACTTTCAGAGCATTGTTTGTTGCAGGATTTTCTGATGACCACAGCAGTATGTGGAGAGAGTTATGTTTGTGTTCACGATCCCAACTTTCAGAGCATTGTTTGTTGCAGGATTTTCTGATGACCGCAGCAGTATGTGGCGAGTTATGTTTGTGTTCACGATCCCAACTTTCAGAGCATTGTTTGTTGCAGGATTTTCTGATGACCGCAGCAGTATGTGGCGAGAGTTATGTTTGTGTTCACGATCCCAACTTTCAGAGCATTGTTTGTTGCAGGATTTTCTGATGACCGCAGTAGTATGTGGCGAGTTATGTTTGTGTTCACGATCCCAACTTTCAGAGCATTGTTTGTTGCAGGATTTTCTGATGACCGCAGCAGTATGTGGAGAGAGTTATGTTTGTCATCACGTTCCCAACTTTCAGAGCATTGTTTGTTGCAGGATTTTCTGATGACCGCAGCAGTATGTGGAGAGAGTTATGTTTGTCATCACGTTCCCAACTTTCAGAGCATTGTTTGTTGCAGGATTTTCTGATGACCACAGCAGTATGTGGAGAGAGTTATGTTTGTGTTCACGATCCCAACTTTCAGAGCATTGTTTGTTGCAGGATTTTCTGATGACCACAGCAGTATGTGGCGAGAGTTATGTTTGTCATCACGTTCCCAACTTTCAGAGCATTGTTTGTTGCAGGATTTTCTGATCACCGCAGCAGTATGTGGCGAGAGTTATGTTTGTCATCACGTTCCCAACTTTCAGAGCATTGTTTGTTGCAGGATTTTCTGATGACCACAGCAGTATGTGGAGAGAGTTATGTTTGTCATCACGTTCCCAACTTTCAGAGCATTGTTTGTTGCAGGATTTTCTGATGACCGCAGCAGTATGTGGCGAGAGTTATGTTTGTCATCACGTTCCCAACTTTCAGAGCATTGTTTGTTGCAGGATTTTCTGATGACCACAGCAGTATGTGGCGAGAGTTATGTTTGTCATCACGTTCCCAACTTTCAGAGCATTGTTTGTTGCAGGATTTTCTGATGACCACAGCAGTATGTGGAGAGAGTTATGTTTGTGTTTACGTTCCCAACTTTCAGAGCGTTGTTTATTGCAGGGTTTTCTGATGACCGCAGCAGTATGTGGCGAGAGTTATGTTTGTCATCACGATCCCAACTTTCAGAGCATTGTTTGTTGCAGGATTTTCTGATGACCACAGCAGTATGTGGAGAGAGTTATGTTTGTGTTCATGTTCCCAACTTTCAGAGCATTGTTTGTTGCAGGATTTTCTGATGACCACAGCAGTATGTGGCGAGAGTTATGTTTGTGTTCACGTTCCCAACTTTCAGAGCATTGTTTGTTGCAGGATTTTCTGATGACCACAGCAGTATGTGGAGAGAGTTATGTTTGTGTTCACGTTCCCAACTTTCAGAGCATTGTTTGTTGCAGGATTTTCTGATGACCACAGCAGTATGTGGAGAGAGTTATGTTTGTGTTCATGTTCCCAACTTTCAGAGCATTGTTTGTTGCAGGATTTTCTGATGACCACAGCAGTATGTGGCGAGAGTTATGTTTGTGTTCACGTTCCCAACTTTCAGAGCATTGTTTGTTGCAGGATTTTCTGATGACCACAGCAGTATGTGGAGAGAGTTATGTTTGTGTTCACGTTCCCAACTTTCAGAGCATTGTTTGTTGCAGGATTTTCTGATGACCACAGCAGTATGTGGAGAGGGTTATGTTTGTGTTCATGATCCCAACTTTCAGAGCATTGTTTGTTGCAGGATTTTCTGATGATCACAGCAGTATGTGGAGAGAGTTATGTTTGTCATCACGATCCCAACTTTCAGAGCATTGTTTGTTGCAGGATTTTCTGATGACCGCAGCAGTATGTGGCGAGAGTTATGTTTGTCATCACGATCCCAACTTTCAGAGCCATATCTCAGAGCAACATTTGCATTCCTTACAGCTGAAGATGAAAATTACGAAAATGTATTGGTGAGTATCCTGGCATATAATGCACATAAACCTATAACATTCACATTAAAAATTCAAAATAATGGTTGTGTTCCTTTCCTAGGGTTAACGTTAATAAAACCTAACAACAAGTTGCATTTTCACATTTGTAGAAACTCAACACATACTGATAATGACATAAAAAAAACTTTTAAGCTGTTTTATGTGAATTTGCTGATTTTTAATACTTTTATTTATAGGTTAATAAATATAACCTTTAGTGAAGATTACTTAACCCATGTGCATCATTTGACGACGAGCGCTCGCATGCATCGTTTTGGCATAGGCTCGCCATGCTGCATTGTTCCATATAATTGTGTATAGTGTAGGTTCCTTATCACAGATGTCATTTGTAAACTGCTGACATGTGATGTTTCTAATTCTGCTTCAATATGAAGTATCCACCTGTGTTTCAACCAGGGAAAACAATTTTATCTTAGCATTATTTCACTCATCTCTGTAGCCATCATGGAAGCGAAAAAAATGCATCCAAATGACGAGGAGGGTTTGAAAAAACTGTTACAAAGTGTATTAGAAAGTGACAGTGAAAGTGGTGATTTTTCTGAATATGAAACAGAGTTTGAAGAAGGTTCTAGTGACAGTGATAATGAATCTAGTGCAGAAAGTAGCGAAGAAAATAATTATGAAGCCAATGATGATGCGCCAGTCTCTTCAAATCATGTTTGCATTACAATGGAGAAAAATCAGTGTGACTGGAATTAGACTGAAACTGACAACCCCATTCTCTACCCTTTTACTGCAAATAGTGGCATTTGTAAAGACTTATTGAGCAAGCATGTGTCAGAGATGCTGTGTGCACTTTTAATTTTTTTGGAATACATGGGACCTTTGTCTGACAAAATATGTGACGAAACAAATGCCTATACAATGAGGCAGTTGAACAATCCCTACTGAAAAGTATTGAAAGATGATGAAAAATGGTTTAACACTATGTCAGATGAAATCAGGGCCTATATTGCCTTATTTCTTTTGATGTCTCAAGTGCGAAAGTTACATATTCAATTGTACTGGAGCAAAAACTAATGCCTTGACACCCCAGTTTTTCATGAAACAATGAGTAGGGAGAGATTGAAGCTGATTTCTTGTTTCTTACACTTCACAGATAACCAATGTGGTAAACTGAACAAAATTAGGCCTATCGTACAGACTTACTCTTCATAATTTTCAGAAATATATTGCCCTTGTCAGGATATTGCTCTAGATGAAAGTCTAATGAAATTCAGGGGCCGCATTTCATTTGTGCAGTACAATAGATCCAAATGAGCAAGATTTGGCATAACAGTTTACAAAATTTGTGAATCTAACTCTGGTTACTGCCTTTACTTCAAAATCTATGTAGGTGAAGACATAGTGGATTCTAGTCTTCCTGCCAGTACCAATGTAGTGCTCACTATTTGTGAACCATTGTGGAACCAAGGTCACACATTATTGTTAGATAATTGGTATTCCTCCATATTTGTTTACAAGACTCACTGAGAGGCAAACAAACGTAATGGGAATGGTGCGACCTAATAGAAAAGCTATGCCATGCGATATCTGTACCAATACACTGAAGTGTGCGGAGCGCGAGGTATGGAGTGCCAAAAATATCCTTTGTGTGAGGTGGAGAGATAACAAGGATGTTTATTTTCTCTCCACTAAACACAGGTCAGCTGACATCACGGGAACAGGAAAGAGAGAAGGTCCAGAAACCCAAATGTGCTCTTGAATACCAAAAGGGGATGGAGGTGTTGATTTACACGACCGAGTGACAGTTGGGAAGCTTGGTGTATTATTATTTTTATGGAAATATTTTATACTTTATTACACTTATTTTTTTATAAAATGATAATGCACATCATAATAAAAAATTACAGTGTTGTTATATAGTGTGAAATAAATGAACATTGTGTTAAAATAGTATATATCTTTTTTGGAACTAAAACATATATGCTTTCATATTTCAGACATGGCTAGTACATAATTTATATAGCTTACAATAATGGAGTTTTAATTTAAAAGATGTGCTTTGGTCTCAAAATAAAGTCATTATTATTTTTGTGGAAATATTTTACACTTTGTTGCTACATAGTTGTTAGAATCACTTTGGGGTGAAAAAAGACCCCACACGCATGTTTTTCCAGGGCTGATACCATGTGAGGGTTAAGCTGTTACCAGCCTCTCAGCTAAGGGATTTAAATCTGATTCCTTGGTTAGTTGCAAGGCATTTAAATATGACATGAATGGGTTAAGAAAGAATATTAACACTGAATTAATGATTTTAATACAATTTTATACATAAAAAGATAGATTAAGTATCAAAAGTCGGTAAAAGAACTTTCTTTGAGCTCAAATAAAACTGGAGTTTAACAAAATGTGCACTCAGTGAAATTGTGATTGAAGTGGATGACTGGTGTGTTGCAATGCACTTTGTACTGAAAATATTGTGTTTGTGTTTACAGAATGAGACAGGGATTGCAGTCGAGGACAGAGTAGCATTCTCCTGCATATTCCTGTCAGATTGTAAACTGAGTGAGTACCTTAGACAACTGACAACCAAACTGACAGAAGAAGGGGACTTGGCTGGCATCATGCTTACAGGTGAGTGAGTGAGTGAGTGAGTGAGTGTTTGTGTGAGTGAGTGAGTACTCACACAGTCGTGTCTGTGCATTTCTCAACTGTCCTGCCACTCTCATTGTTGTCTTTATTTATTGGTTGGTGCAGTGGTGTGAGATAGTCAACTTGGCGTTGCATTAATACACCTTCTGCTACTGCAAAGGTTTAACATTAATCTGATTGTACTGAGACGTAGAACTGGAACTTAAAAATTCAATGCCACAACCGGGACTTGAACCACAGACCTTCCGCTTACCAGGGGGTGCTCTAACCATTGAGCTACTGTGACAATCTGCCAGAATGGCTATGTGGCATTGAATTTATGAGTTCTAGTTCTACCTCTCAAACATTGCCCACACACGGCTTGTGTGTTTAAAAACACCAACAGTAAGTTTGTTGGCATAAATAAATAATAATTATCATCTGATTGTACTGTTAAACTGTAGTTTAAACCTATAGCGGTTTTTGAATGGAAAAAGCAGATGAGTTGTGTGGTTGTACTAGCAGGTAACAGATAGAGGATAAGATGGCATGGGTGAAGATTTGGGTCAAAGTAACATGCATTCACAAATCACTTCACTTTTTAACATGTTCTTGAAACTGTTCGGGTTATTCCAGTGGCAAAGTTTTCTTTTATAATTGTTTTTTACTTGATCACTTTTATGACAAGCTTTGGCTTTTGTTTCACTAAGTCGTATTTATATCCATGGATGTTTGTTGTTGTTTGCTAATGCTCTGGAATTTGGACTTCATGCATTCTCTGTGTTTCATCCCAGTAATAAGATATTAATTGCGTGTGTAGATCTTCTTCTATTTTTGGAATTGCTTGGCATATTAGTAAGTAAGTGTCCTTTGTCCATAATTGAATTTGGATGTTCACTGTGGGGTATTGTACATATTTGAAGGTGTGGAGCTAGACAGACGGTCATGACCAGTAGTCAAGCGAAATATTGCCACTGATTTTCTCCGTGGGTAATCAGGGATGTATTTCTTATCTTCAAGAATGATGCTCCATTTTTTATCTACACTTGTGATTTTATACTCTTCTTGTTGAAATGATTTTATTTTATTACTAATTTGTAATTTGGTGGAGTGGAAAGGTAAATTATTGTTTTTTGACTGATTTGTGTGCCTCCTTTTGCTACTATATCAGCTTGTTCATTTCCAGCCAATCTTACATGTAGTAGAATCCATTGTGGTGCTATTTGTTTTCCAAGATTTTGTAGTATTTTTATCGAATGAGTTATTTCATTTATAGTGCTATCATATGAGTATTAATTTGTTATTGCTTGTAGGGCACATTTTGAATCACTGAATATGGTTGCTGCTTTGTTGAATTTATTAATATAATTAAAAAGTTGTTTTAGGCTGGTATTAATAGCTGCTATCTCCCCATCAAAGTTTGTTGTATTTGGTCCTATAGATAAATATAGACTGAATAGTTTACAGTGTATACCAGCTCCAGATTTCCATGTTTCTGTATAAATATGTAACCATTCTTGTTCTGGGTATCGTGTATGAGTTGTTTCAAGTGCTAATAATTTCAATTGTACTGAATCATAATTTTTCTTAGCTGTGATATTTTGAATTAGTTGATCTTCAAGGTTAATTTCTGTTTGATAGAGGGGGCATCTTGGAAGTGGTATTTTTTCAATTTTATTATTTGTTTGTATATTATACTTCTGTATGATATTTATTTTTTGTATGAAATTTTCTTGAGTTTTGAGGTTTTTTGTATTTTTAGTCTATTCCAGTAGGTGTTAAAAGGGAGTCTGTAGTTTTTCATATAAAATTAGTGCTTTCTTTTCTCTTTCACTATATAACTATGGATGGATTTTGTGTGGTTATTTGCATTGCAGTGATTGGTGTAGTTTTAACTCCTCCTGTAATTATTCTCAGAGCTTGATTGTTTAGATTTGGTAGCTGTTATTAAGACTTCTCCTCTGTATTGCAGTACTGGTGTATGTTGTGTTTAAGCTACTTTTTGAGCATCTCCATTTACTGCCTGCTAATCTTTTCAATGTGGTTAACCTTTGTTCTGCTTTTTCTGTAATTGTTTTTATACAGGTTTTCCAAGTTAACTTTGAGTCTAAGGTGACTCCTAAGTATTTGTAGTCTTTTGTTTGCTTAATTTTTTGTTTATTAAGAACTAAGGAAAGTGGTTGTGGTGAATGGCATAGCGTAAACATTTCATATTTAGTTTTAGTTTCATTTCATTATTTTGACACTGTAATACTAATTTTTGGAGTGCCACATTCATTTGTTTGTTTATATCTGAATCTAGTTTTTAGTTTCTAATTTGTTCTTATTTTAGAATCTTGTTGCTTCACTGTTAATAGCTTTAATTTTTACTTAATTATATCTGAATGTTTCCTATGTGGTGCTGATGTTCAAATTACTAGATTGTCTGCATATAGTGCACATTGTATGTTTTGTATTTCATTTAATTTGGATGGAAGGTCATTTATCATTATATTGAAGAGTTGTACTTGAAATTGCTCCTTGGGGTAATCCTTTGTGTATTTGTTTGAATTTTGAGAAGGTTTCATTGTATTTAGTAGTGCAGAATCTTTGCATTAAGATGTTTTCTGAAACCAACTTGGGCTTCTGTTATCAAATTTTGGGTTTCAAGATACCAATTTAGCCTGTTCCCAACATATCTTTCCATTAATTTGGCTAGCATACTTGTTAATGTAACAGGTCGATAGTTCTCAATCCGGTTTGCTGGTTTTTGTTGTTTCAAGATTGGAATAATTATTCCTTTTCTCCAGATAGATGGTATAGAGATTTCCCAGATTAAATTGCACATTTTTAAGCATAGTTTCAGTGTTGTTGGTCCAAAACTCTTTATCATTTCTCCAGATATATTATCTATTCCTGGACCTTTTTTTTTGTTTTATTTGTGAGATTGCTGATTTGAGTTATTGTAGATTAAATTCATTTTTGAATATGTTCTTTGTGTTATTCTGTTTAATTCCATCTTTAATCTGTTTTTGTAAGATATTATTTTCTTTTTTAATTTGTTTTGACATGGGATCTGTTCTTGTGTATGTACGTGTGAATGCACTGGCAATTTGTTTAGCATCTGTTAATAATTTATTTTTGAATTCTATTGGTTCTATATTTACATGTCTTTTCGTTGTTGATAAGTTTTATAAAGTTGTGCACTTTTTTACTGTCAGATCGGCAATCTACAGTGTTTAAAAATTTCTCCTATGTTTGTTTCTTTGACTGAATAATTTCTTTTTTCATTTTTGCTACTGATTTTCTCCATTCTTGCACATCTATAGGATTCTTGCTTATTTCAGCTTTAGTTCTTGCCTTTTCTCTTTCTTTAATTGGAATAGTTTTTTGTTCCAGAAGGGTTTGTATTGGTATACCTTTCCTTTTGGAATATTTTGTTTTGCACACATTATTATTAAGTTGCAAAATTTGTCTAGTTGTTTGTCTGTTGATTCGTTGTTATTTATTGGTAAATTTGTGCACTGTAGATCTAGATCTTGTGTAAATTTTTTCCAGTTTGCTTTCTTATAATTCCAGGAAAGTTAAGTGCTTTTTGGTTTTCTTGGTTTATTTTGAATTTTTAGTGAAGTGATTGTAGCTCTGTGGCCACATCCTGGATCATCTATTATTGTTTTGGAAGTGTTAGGGAATATGTCTGATGAAATTATTGTAAGATCTGGTTTGTTATGGATCCGTTGTAGCGAAGAAAAGTAGGTATGGCATTTTTCTTATATAGAAGTTCTAAATTATTTGAGTGGATGAAATGTAATGTTGTTTTGTCTGCTTTAACCCCATTGGGTACTGTGGGCATTGAAGTCTCCAACAATAATCGTCTTTGTTTTCATTTCTATATTGCTTAATTCTGGATTGTTAATGGGTGCATTATATAAGCTGTATATTACAACATGTTGCTGATTTTTCCATATATTAATTTTGAATACTTCTGATTTGTCTTCTTCAGACATTTCCTTCACTATTTTAAAACTGTGTATGATAGATTTATGGACTATAGTTAGAATGTCACTTGCTACTTGCTGGCCTTTGGGTAATATGTTGGTTATGTAATTATTCAATTGGAAGTATTTAAGGGGTATTTTCTGTAATACTTGCTTCTTGAATAGTTGCTATGTATATTTTTTTATCATATAATATTTTAGATATTTCTGTTTTCTTTGGTTGTGTCATGCCTCCAGCATTCCATTACAAAATGTTTATTGTTTTTTGTTCTTTACCCAAGGTTGTCCCTACCCGGAGATCCGATTGGGGGACTATTACTCCGGAATATTAAACTTTAAGATAATTTTGCATGAACTTTTGTATAACCGTTTTTAAATGGACAGTATGTATCGGTGTTAAAATCGTCCAAACACAATGCCCAGAATGTCTGGAGGACTGCACTTGTCGTTGGTTGGCGAGTTCTTTGAACTTAGCTGGGAGGATAGAATTTATCCACCAACCTGTCCCCAAATTCACCACAGTGGGACGCCTCAACACCATGACAAGTCAGCGCTTGTTGGCGAGTTCATTGAACTTAGCTGCGAGGATAGAATTTATCCACCAACCTTTCCCCAAATTCACCACAGTGGGATGCCTCAACACCATGACAAGTCAGCGTTTGTTGAACTTAGCTGCAAGGATAGAATTTATCCACCAACCTGTCCCCAAATTCACCACAGTGGGACGCCTCAACACCATGACAAGTCAGCGTTTGTTGAACTTAGCTGCGAGGATAGAATTTATCCACCAACCTGTCCCCAAATTCACCACAGTGGGACGCCTCAACACCATGACAAGTCAGCGTTTGTTGAACTTAGCTGTGAGGATAGAATTTATCCACCAACCTGTCCCCAAATTCACCACAGTGGGACGCCTCAACACCATGACAAGTCAGCGTTTGTTGAACTTAGCTGCGAGGATAGAATTTATCCACCAACCTTTCCCCAAATTCACCACAGTGGGACGCCTCAACACCATGACAAGTCAGCGTTTGTTGAACTTAGCTGCGAGGATAGAATTTATCCACCAACCTGTCCCCAAATTCACCACAGTGGGACGCCTCAACACCATGACAAGTCAGCGTTTGTTGAACTTAGCTGCGAGGATAGAATTTATCCACCAACCTGTCCCCAAATTCACCACAGTGGGACGCCTCAACACCATGACAAGTCAGCGTTTGTTGAACTTAGCTGTGAGGATAGAATTTATCCACCAACCTGTCCCCAAATTCACCACAGTGGGACGCCTCAACACCATGACAAGTCAGCGTTTGTTGAACTTAGCTGCGAGGATAGAATTTATCCACCAACCTTTCCCCAAATTCACCACAGTGGGACGCCTCAACACCATGACAAGTCAGCGTTTGTTGAACTTAGCTGCGAGGATAGAATTTATCCACCAACCTGTCCCCAAATTCACCACAGTGGGACGCCTCAACACCATGACAAGTCAGCGTTTGTTGAACTTAGCTGCGAGGATAGAATTTATCCACCAACCTGTCCCCAAATTCACCACAGTGGGACGCCTCAACACCATGACAAGTCAGTGTTTGTTGAACTTAGCTGTGAGGATAGAATTTATCCACCAACCTGTCCCCAAATTCACCACAGTGGGACGCCTCAACACCATGACAAGTCAGCGTTTGTTGAACTTAGCTGCGAGGATAGAATTTATCCACCAACCTGTCCCCAAATTCACCACAGTGGGATGCCTCAACACCATGACAAGTCAGCGTTTGTTGAACTTAGCTGCAAGGATAGAATTTATCCACCAACCTGTCCCCAAATTCACCACAGTGGGATGCCTCAACACCATGACAAGTCAGCGTTTGTTGGCGAGTTTGTTGAACTTAGCTGCAAGGATAGAATTTATCCACCAACCTGTCCCCAAATTCACCACAGTGGGATGCCTCAACACCATGACAAGTCAGCGTTTGTTGGCGAGTTCATTGAACTTAGCTGGGAGGATAGAATTTATCCACCAACCTGTCCCCAAATTCACCACAGTGGGATGCCTCAACACCATGACAAGTCAGCGTTTGTTGAACTTAGCTGCAAGGATAGAATTTATCCACCAACCTGTCCTCAAATTCACCACAGTGGGATGCCTCAACACCATGACAAGTCAGCGTTTGTTGGCGAGTTTGTTGAACTTAGCTGCAAGGATAGAATTTATCCACCAACCTGTCCCCAAATTCACCACAGTGGGACGCCTCAACACCATGACAAGTCAGCGTTTGTTGAACTTAGCTGCGAGGATAGAATTTATCCACCAACCTGTCCCCAAATTCACCACAGTGGGATGCCTCAACACCATGACAAGTCAGCGTTTGTTGAACTTAGCTGCAAGGATAGAATTTATCCACCAACCTGTCCCCAAATTCACCACAGTGGGATGCCTCAACACCATGACAAGTCAGCGTTTGTTGGCGAGTTTGTTGAACTTAGCTGCAAGGATAGAATTTATCCACCAACCTGTCCCCAAATTCACCACAGTGGGATGCCTCAACACCATGACAAGTCAGCGTTTGTTGGCGAGTTCATTGAACTTAGCTGGGAGGATAGAATTTATCCACCAACCTGTCCCCAAATTCACCACAGTGGGACGCCTCAATGCCATGATAAGTCAGCGTTTGTATTGGCATTTCCTCCAATATGATGTAACAGTTCTACCTAGTGCTGTGACTCGGTATCCATGGATATTTATTATCCAATGTTTCTTCTCCACACAATCACTATTGACTGTTTGGTATTCTTCCTTAAAATTTCAGATTACCAACACGTTTTCCATTTCTTGCACATCTGCCACTATTTGCACAAAATTTCATGCCTTCACTAAAATCACAACTCTTCTGTAGATGGTTCACTACCCTTTGGTCATGGAGCCTAGCAACAATTGTTTTTCTCTCAATTTATGTTTATAATCAACATTGGTCATGCTCCACATTACTGTACCAAACAATTTCTGACCAAACAATAAAGTTTACAAGAATAAAATATAACATTTATATAACAGAAAATGACATACTTTTGGTGAACATAAATAAATACAATAAATAACCGCATGAATCACATATTCCTGTTATTCTAAGTTAAATATCCAGGGCTTACAATTTGTCCTACAAGCCTCCTTTATAATACGGCCTGGTTTTGTGTTCAGGAACCAGCAGTGAGGGAGTGGATCTACTACAATCGTACCTGGATGCTACTGGTGACGTACAGAGCGTGAGTCTGTTGGCCGTGCGCACATTTCCACCTGATTTACTTCAGGACACAACAGTACAAGGATGGGTCACTTGGTAAGTTCAACACAAATACATGCTTTGAGGTCCCATCGATTTCATCATCCAAAATTGAAATGTCATATAAATACCCAACTTTATTTTTAGAGGCAGAATCAGACTAGAAAATCAATATTATAGCCAGTGTAGCCAGTATCTTCCCACTTTCTCTGCACACAGGGAACACAGGAACCTATGTACCAGACAGAGTGAACACCTGCAAGTATGAGAGTGAGGAAGTGATTACCCTCCCCTTATGTGTCTAGAGTCAGACGTCTGTCAGGGAACACAGGAACTTATGTACCAGACAGAGTGAACACCTGCAAGTATGAGAGTAAGGAAGTGATTACCCTCCCCTTATGTAGGACTTCCAAGTCAGTGTCTAGGGTCAGACGTCTGTCAGGGAACACAGGAATCTATGTACCAGACAGAGTGAACACCTGCAAGTATGAGAGTGAGGAAGTGATTACCCTCCCCTTATGTAGGACTTACAAGTCAGTGTCTAGGGTCAGACATCTGTCAGGGAACACAGCAACCTATGTACCAGACAGAGTGAACACCTGCAAGTATGAGAGTGAGGAAGTGATTACCCTCCCCTTATGTAGGACTTACAAGTCAGTGTCTAGAGTCAGACGTCTGTCAGGGAACACAGGAACCTATGTACCAGACAGAGTGAACACCTGCAAGTATGAGAGTGAGGAAGTGATTACCCTCCCCTTATGTAGGACTTACAAGTCAGTGTCTAGAGTCAGACGTCTGTCAGGGAACACAGGGACCTATGCACCAGACAGAGTGAACACCTGCAAGTATGAGAGTGAGGAAGTGATTACCCTCCCCTTATGTAGGACTTACAAGACAGTGTCTAGTCAGACATCTGTCAGGGAACACAGGAACCTATGTACCAGACAGAGTGAACACCTGCAAGTATGAGAGTGAGGAAGTGATTACCCTCCCCTTATGTAGGACTTACAAGTCAGTGTCTAGAGTGAGACGTCTGTCAGGGAACACAGGAACCTATGTACCAGACAGAGTGAACACCTGCAAGTATGAGAGTGAGGAAGTGATTACCCTCCCCTTATGTAGGACTTACAAGTCAGTGTCTAGAGTCAGACGTCTGTCAGGGAACACAGGAACCTATGCACCAGACAGAGTGAACACCTGCAAGTATGAGAGTGAGGAAGTGGTTACCCTCCCCTTATGTAGGACTTACAAGACAGTGTCTAGTCAGACGTCTGTCAGGGAACACAGGAACCTATGTACCAGACAGAGTGAACACCTGCAAGTATGAGAGTGAGGAAGTGATTATCCTCCCCTTATGTAGGACTTACAAGACAGTGTCTAGTCAGACGTCTGTCAGGGAACACAGGAACCTATGTACCAGGCAGAGTGAACACCTGCAAGTATGAGAGTGAGGAAGTGATTACCCTCCCCTTATGCAGGACTTACAAGTCAGTGTCTAGTCAGACACACAGGAACCTACGTAGCAGACAGAGTGAACACCTGCAAGTATGAGAGTGAGGAAGTGATTACCCTCCCCTTATGTAGGACTTACAAGTCAGTGTCTAGGGTCAGACGTCTGTCAGGGAACACAGGAACTTATGTACCAGACAGAGTGAACACCTGCAAGTATGAGAGTAAGGAAGTGATTACCCTGCCCTAATGCAGGACTTACAAGTCAGTGTCTAGTCAGACGTCTGTCAGGGAACACAGGAGCCTATGTACCAGACAGAGTGAACACCTGGAAGTATGAGAGTGAGGAAGTGATTACCCTCCCCTTATGTAGGACTTACAAGCCAGTGTCTAGAGTCAGACGTCTGTCAGGGAACACAGGAACCTATGTACGAGACAGAGTGAACACCTCCAAGTATGAGAGTGAGGAAGTGATTACGCTCCCCTTATGCAGGACTTACAAGTCAGTGTCTAGTCAGACGTCTGTCAGGTAACACAGGAACCTATGTAGCAGACAGAGTGAACACCTGCAAGTATGAGAGTGAGGAAGTGATTACTCTCTCCTTATGTAGGACTTACAAGACAGTGTCTAGAGTCAGATGTCTGTCAGGGAACACAGGAATCTATGTACCAGACAGAGTGAACACCTGCAAGTATGAGAGTGAGGAAGTGATTACTCTCCCCTTATGTAGGACTTACAAGACAGTGTCTAGTCAGACGTCTGTCAGGGAACACAGGAACCTATGTACCAGACAGAGTGAACACCTGCAAGTATGAGAGTGAGGAAGTGATTACTCTCCCCTTGTGTAGGACTTACAAGACAGTGTCTAGAGTCAGATGTCTGTCAGGGAACACAGGAACCTATGTACCAGGCAAAGTGAACACCTGCAAGTATGAGAGTGAGGAAGTGATTACTCTCTCCTTGTGTGGGACTTACAAGACAGTGTCTAGAGTCAGACGTCTGTCAGGGAACACAGGAACCTATGTACCAGACAGAGTGAACACCTGCAGGTATGAGAGTGAGGAAGTGATTATTCTCCCCTTATGTAGGACTTACAAGACAGTGTCTAGGGTCAGACGTCTGTAATCAAGTACACACGGCGGATTCTGTACATCTTTCCTTGTTCCTCCCTTCAACATTGTTGCAGTTTTCTGCATAGAGGTATCATGAAATATAGAAATCATCAAGACTACCCTTTTGTCTTTCCATCTCACAACGAACACATTGCCGTTCTGGTAAGAACTGGTTTCGCTACATTTTAGTATTTTTAAAACCCCTTGCTTCACAGGTTTTGGGTTGCCTACCCTAACAGCAATTATAGTGCCCGTGGTGTGGCATTCACGCCTGTTAACTCATGTGCTAAATCTACACTACTATAATAGCAATCTGTAAGTAAATGATAGCCACAAACTCCAAAATCACAAAGTCCAAGGCGATCTATCAGAGATAGTACAATTTTTGTACTGAATTGCTTTTCAGGATACAATAAATTACAAATTTGCCCTGTGTACTTCCCATAGTAGGGAATGAGACTGTGAACATAGCCAGTATCGCTATCTGCCAAAATAAAAATCCTGGTACCCATTTTGTGGGTTTTTTAGGATTGTACATTTTAAAATTTATTTTTCCTTTGAATCTCACAGTTGATTTATCTATGGCAATATTTTTGCCTGGTAAAAAGTATTCTTGAAATGTTCTTTCCAGAAATTCAATTACACCATGAACCTTTTTGGTTCTTCTAAGGGATGGAGCAGTGATATTCTGTGAATCATCCCCTACATGTAACATCCAAAAAATCTGCAAAAATCTATCCTGAGGCATAACATCACGGAAAAAGTTTATTTGAGTTGTCCTATCAGTGGACCAGTAATCCTTTAGTTCCGGAAGTGAAACATGCCCCATGTTCAATATTATCCCCAAAAACCCTTTCATTTCTACTACAGACACATGAGCCCAAGTTTTCCAAATAGAGCATGGGGACAATTGTAAAGCAGAATTTTTTCTCTCACGTATCTATTTGTTTCCTTAGCAATTTGAGATATTAGCTCATCAGTAAAAAATAAACTAAAGTATTCAATTGGCTCAGCATCAAAGGCAAAATTCAGTTTTGGACCTACATTCTTGGAAAAGGTATGTTCTTTGGGTTTCTGGTCAGTTTTGCCTATCAATTTCCATGTATCGGCACACGCAACATTTGCAGCACTTGTGTTGCTTTCACTCTCACATACGGACTCCTCAGCACCAGACAGCTTCACATCATTCTCCTCTTCAGATTCATTGTCCACATCATCATCACTCACTCCATCCAACTCAGATTGAATCATTAACCTTAATTCTTCCACATCTTCATTGCACAACACATCAAACTTTCTTTTTCTATTTCCAGAAGGACCTGGTTTAGACGCACTTGAAGCCATTGCAAAATACTGTGCAATGCAGACAGAAACATTTCCTCTGTATGTTGAAATAGTTAAAATAATTTCCGAACAGATGGCAGTATAGGCTGGGTAAAGCTTCCACGAACACTATGATGCCTGTAACATGCTGCCAGAAGCGTTACTTCTTGTAACTAAGACGAGAAAACGTGAAGAGCTTTTGCTGTTGATCATATGTCGACATACGACTGCAAAGGGTTAAGGTACATGAAGAGCTCCATGGTTTATCCACTACAGCCTAGCACATGAAGCAAGTAGGGAGAGAGAAACACTCTCGTGTGCCCACAGTGAGGTGCTCAGAAGCTCACATCACCATCACTGAACAACTTTAAGGTACATGAAGAGCTCCATCAGCGCACGCCAGATTGATATTATAGCATACAAAGAAGACAGCAAAAAGGGTTTTATTATCGATCCAACCATAAGGCTCGAACACCATCTTAGTCAACCTATAGAAGTGCATCTCGAAAAAGAATCTTACGTAACCTTTTATCAAAATAAATACCAGCTGGATGATATTGGTCTCATGGAGATTCAGTTCCAGTCCTTTTTGTCAACTTTTGGCAGCAATTCAAATTTCCAACAACCAACCTAAGGAAAATGGTTACTTACTTGGACCTTAGAAGTACAAACAAGATATTTTCATTATATGATCTGTGTTTAAAAGTTTGAATTGCATGAAACTATAATATTATTAATACTTCACCATATCCTGTCTAAATTATTAAACCAAATCTCAAACTTGTGTCTAATGGCTGCTAATATTGTTATTTATGCATTTTTCTTTTACTTTGTCAAATTTGGTAACATACAAATGTAGGAAGTTCTGATTTATTTTAATAAAGTAGTGGTAGAAGCTATATAAAAATAAATGATATATGGTTAGAGAAATTTGTGTGAATGTAACAAATGAGAAGTATGTTATTTAATTTCTTTCTAAAATTGGTGTAGTTGGCCCTCAAGAGTAACATTACGTATTTGGTTTGTTTGTGAAGCTATCGCACTCTGCTGGATGCATGGCGGTTGTGGAACCAGCGAGCACAGTTTGACATAGTGATGAGTGCATTCTGCTCCATGGACAATCCTCCCCAACAAGTGTTTGTGTCCTGCAACTTCTGTGGCAAGAGTATTTCAGCACAAATGCAAGGTCTCAGCAGGAACAGGAGTGCTTATGCTCGGCTAGGGGCCACATCACAGAAACTGAAGGTCAGCAAAACGTTACACATTTCTGTACTCAAAGTTGGCATTTCAGAGAACCTTAATACCTTTGTGTTGCAGATGTCATCGTGCCCACAGTGTCGTAAGCCATTACCACGATGTGCCATATGTCTGGTCCACATGGGGACACCTTCAGGATTACAGAACTTGAACAGTACAAACAGTAATGGTCGCTCAAACACCAAACTTGCCGACTTCTCATCTTGGTTCACATGGTGTCAGTCCTGTCGACATGGCGGCCATGCAGCTCACATGATGCACTGGTTCAGGTGAGTGAGTGAGTGTATGTGTGTGTTTTTTTATTTTTTTTATTTTGTTGTTTAACGAAGCTGTCAATTGCCAGGATCACATCAGCGTCGCCGGTTTGCCGGAATTTTGTCCCGCAGGAGTTCTTTTACATGCCAGTAAATTTACTGACATGGAGCTGTCATTTTTAAGCACACTTAAAAACCATCGGCCTGGGCCGGGTTTGAACCTGCGACCTTGGGAACAGTAGGGCAGTGTCTAACCAACTGAGCCACCCAGACCGACAGTGAGTGCATGTATGTGTGTGTGTGCGAGTGAGTGACACATGGTGGGGCGTATAGAGTGTCCTAATGTTACCGACATGGTCGCTAGTGTATGAATGAAAGTGTGGCAATTAGCAGATTTGACCAAGGGATAAGTCAATGGACCAGCAAGGAATGTGAACTATATCAACAACCATTTGAGACAGAATATTGTAAGACCCCAAAAGGAAATCATTTATGTAAATATTTATTGCAAATGTAATTTATTTTTTGTTGATACGAATTAGTTGAGTAACGAAAACGTGTTGCTATTTTTCATTGTTAAGAAAAGTAAAGTTTAAAAATGTCACAAATGTTAAGTTTCACATTTAAATTTAATATGTATAAATAAAAGAATCATATATATTTAATATTAAAAGTGAAGGGAGAATAACTAGAGATCGCTTCCCTAACAATATGGGAACTATTTAATGCAGAAAAATATAAAATGAAGGCATACGCGGATGTATACAAAAAAAAGATAGCGTCATGTATACAAAGTAGTGCTAAAATTGTTAATGGCGTCAGTATGGTATAGATGTGTAGACATGTTTTTGCAACGCTAGTGAATAGGGATCTAAAAAACTGTGTAAAAGTATAAAGACAATCAAAATAATACAAAAAGGTGTAACAAAAGTTAATCAATTATAACAAGTGTAAAAAGAGACAAAAAAGGTGCTAATAAAGTGATATAAATAGTGAAGTTACATCACGTGTTTATTCATTCCACCTAGTACCACGCCCGGAGAGAAATAACAGTCTCATTGCCCGATACGAAGCTACATTTGCATTATAAAAACGGCACCACATTTTATTCCTCAATTGTGTATGGCTGTTTGTTTCTATGAATGGCCGTTTTTATTAAGGGTCGGCTTAAAGCAATGATAGGGACTTATGTAATGGGAACAGATAAAGAACAAAAATGAGAGGACTAAGATTTTCTCCAATAAAACTCCTAGTTTCACCAAAAGTAACTTTATTTTATGTTTTAAATAGAAACCATTTCCAAAATTAATTAACCTTGTTTGTAAAACTAAATTCTGAAAGCATTCAGGTTATCCCCGCTGCAAAGTATTTCCTTTTAATCACTTCCAGCCCAAAGCTTAAATGGCACCACTGTCACAAGAATCTTAATTTTTATTTTCTTTAATGCATATTTGTATTTGTGGATATCTATTTTGTGTTATTTCTCCAAACGATCACTGGCAGGTTGTTTGTTCTTTCTTCTTGTTATCTATGTGGAAGAATTAATACATTGTTTACTTTACTACGATGCACATCTTCCAATAATACTGCACAGTTACGCATCTTTTCTATACGAGGCTTACATCATAACTCTCATAAAAGATTTACCTATTTATACCTCTTGGTTACGGAGTCCAGCAATGATCAGTTTTCCATTGTTTTTCACACAATTTTTACTTATAAGTTGTCAGCCATACTCCACGTTACTATTTAGAGTAATTTAACATACAATATTAAAATTTACAAAAGTAAAATGTAACATTTATATAACAAAAATTGATATAACATCGGTGAACATGTAATACATATAATAAATAAATACCATGATGATAATGATGATGACGATGACGACTATGATAATAGTAGTAATAGTAGATAATAATAACAACAGTAATAGTAATAATAACAGCAACAGCAACAACTTTATTAGTCATTTAGTAATTACAATAATTACCATAGACTTTGTCATATACAACTTACTATACTCATTCTATAAATACATACACATACCTTGCTAACTTAAGATTTACACTTAGCATATTTACAAACTAAGATTTATATAAGTTTTGAATGCAGTCTTATTTTGTTCATAAAATTCTTGCACACTATAAAAGGAATTTTCAATAAACCATTTATACAGTCTGTTCTTAAATGTTTGAATATTCACGTTTCTAGTTTCTTGTGGGAGTGCATTGAAAAGCTTTATTCCTATTACTTTATAGTATCTAGATGTTTTCTATAATCTATGATAGGACATATCAGTTCTATTCCTATTTCTTGTCACATGTTCATGTACTAAATTCCTTAAGTTAAAATTATGCAAATTTTCTTTAATACTGATCAAAACGTCATGGATGTATACATTTACTATTGTTGGAATTCCCAATGCAATAAATCATGTTTTAAAATGTTCTACATTGTTTGGGTTTGTCAATATTCTAATAATCTTTTTTTGAATTTTTAAAATGTCAGCTATCCTTGGATTACTACCCCATAGTACAAGTCCATATCTAAAAACACAAATGAGCCATTAGAACAACATTTTGTGACATTGCTCGTTTTAAATTTGCAAGCAAAAGTACAACTGATGATAGTTTTGTACATATTTGATCAATGTGAGGATTCCAGGACAGTTGATTATGCCTAGGAGTTTAACTGAGTCATTTATTCCTGTTTTTCCTAAATAAAATGTCCTGGACTTACAATTTCCGAATATTTAGTTATTGTAACAAATACTAATGTATTCTGTCATATACACACAAACACCCATGCCCAAGATGGGGCTCAAACCTATGACCCTGTGAAGCCCAAGTTATCATACGCCAGTCACTTATCTTGACATGCACTGTGCACTATGTGAAGTGCACGATGGTTATGTGATGGAATAGGGTATATTTATGTGTGAGTGATCGAATACAAGAGGTATTCAGGAGTAATTTATAATTGCACTCCATCTACAGGCACGTCCTCTTGTAGTGATGCTTGTTTGTTGCTGCCATGGACAACATTGTATTGCTTCACTGTTAATAGTTTCATAAAGGTGAACATACTGAACATTTGTACAAGTAAGAGATTTCTCTTTCTTTTACTGTAAAATGTTTTACTATTGGTTGCATAGTTTAGTAGCTATGGACTTGTGAATAAGCCTGTATTAGATAAATCTGTCTCTATTCTCACTGCTGGCAAATGCAATATTTGGAGTTGTGGTTTTCATATGGTTCACCTTTGTTATGAAATAAATGTGCACTTTGGACATAATTTCCAAACCTCTTAGAAGATGTAGAGAGCAAATGAGCTGTGTGAAAGATACTAAATTGTTTTCAGTCTGCATTTATGCATTCACATTATTGAAGTATTCCTTGTAAAAATCATACATTTAGAGATATTTATCCTATTACTTCCAAAAATGGTGCTATTTACTGACATTGTTGTAACACCAAGGTGAGGTTTATATTACCCAATTGTATGTTTATGTTTCAGGGAACATTCCGAGTGTCCAGTTACTGCGTGCACGTGTCGCTGTTTGTCGCTAGACGCTGCCAGCAAAGTGACATCCATCAAAGTGTAAATAACAGTCAGTTCCTAAAGTAATGTAGCTAGTCAAGTCGCTCTCTCTATCTCTCTCTGTGTACCAACAAGAAAATAAAATGTTTCTTAAAATATTTGTTGACACTTAAAAGGTACTTGTAGAAAATTAAGAAACTGAAGCTATTCAATGTGAGTGTGTTTTAACCTTTTTGTTTAACTATGAGCCCAAATGACCTCGTTGTCGATGGGCCATTAAACCCCACACACTCACTGAAGCTATTAACAAATAACTAGAGACCAGTCTTCACTTATCTTATTTAAGACTAAATGTACAGCAACTAGTTTCATTATAGTTCCATAACTCCATAACAAGTTCCTTGTTTAGGTCGCCGTCACTTCACACGCTAGGTGACAGTTTTTATTGCATTACTAATTGCTGAAAGCAAAACAAATTCGTTAACAGAATCAAATCTATGTGCATGGATAGTAATATAAAATTAATATAATAAAATAAATAAAAAAAGAACGAGCCAGCGTTTCGTGGACACAGTAACAAGGCAATAACGATAATGTACACAACAATAGTATGGAGTCGCACTACCGATATATCTGTGTGAGCAAAATAATGTACACAATATCTGGCCGGCAAGTGCTAAGTCACCTATTCTAAACAAGATCCGAATGTACACAGTAATTTCCACAATAGTATGGAGTCGCGCTAGCGGTATGTCTGTGGCAGCAACGACGCGCGAGTGCATATGTGTTTAATGTGTTGGCAACCAAAAGTAGTGTAGTTGAAAAAGCAATGTTTGCAGATGTGAAAATCGTCTGCTAGTGACAGCTAGCGCATGCAGCGAAACCTAGTGGCGATTCTGATAACCACTGTCGGCACATGCGCAGTAACTTCGGACTTAGAATGTGGCCGGCAAGTGGTAAGCCACCTAATCTAAAGAAGAGCCGTCTTCACGCTCTTTGTGCGAAAGACTATAGGAAACGACTAATTTTCTTGTGAAGTTGTAGGAGAAATGGTAATAATGGAGCCAGAGCTATGAGGCGAACTTCCATTTATCAGGGAAAGTGAACAAATGGGACCCAGGATACATGGGAACATATTGGGGCCAGTATCACGGTAAGATAATATTTAGTAAGCTGTAGAACAGAGGCTTTACCAGAGATCTGCATGCAGGTCAATGAAGGGATTTTGTTACAATTTCAGGTAAATGTTCTGTGTCTCCTGTCTGCAGAAAGGTCAAAGGTCATTTTTCCAAGAGAACTCAGTTAACAGAAATGATTGTGATATGATGCAAAAGTTTGTATCCTAGAATTAGAAAGACCTAACATTTTGACTGCTGAAACACTTTCAGCAAGATGGACCTCCTCCCCATTATACATGTAGAATTCATGATTTGTTCCTAATAAGATGGATTGGTTGTGCTGGCCCAATTTATTGGCCTCTGCAATCTCCCGACCAAACTCCCTTAGGCTTTTTCCTATGGGGAATCATTTAGGACAGTGTTTGCAACTAAACCAGACACTATCCCTGAATTGTAACTACAGTACAGGTGCTCATTCCACACATGTTGCTGGATGGAGCTGCAGGATGAGATGGAACAGGGTGGTCGGCATGTTCAAAAGTGTGGGCTATTATTACAATTATGTTACAATATGTTCTATATACTGTGTATGGCACTGGGAAATGTTTTTGTTAATACGAGGGCCGTTCAGAAAGTAACCTCCGATTGGTCACAGTGCGGGTAGTGCGGGGAGTAGCGATGCCATCTGTGCATTCACGCACTCAGCAGGTCAGTCGGCATCAAGCCGTGGTCAAGTGAACGTCGTACCTGCGCTAGTTTAGTGTTTGTGGCCGTTTGAAATGTGTGCTGCAATAGAAAACCCCGCCAAATGTGAAGTGCGTGCTGTTATAAGGTTTTTTACAGCCAAAGGATATTCTGCAGCAGCTATTCATCGTGAGCTTTGTGCCGTGTACAGACCTAGAGTTATGAGCGAAGGAGTGGTCCGTGAATGGGTACGTTTATTTAAAAGTGGACGAGAAAACGTTCATGATGAAGAGAGGAGTGGTAGACCATCATTGGTGACGGACGAACTCATTCAGACAGTTGTAGCAAAAGTTCGTGAAAACCAACGTTTCACAATGCTGGAGTTGTCTACTGATTTTCCACAGATTTCTAAGACTCTCTTGGTAAGTTCTGTGCACGATGGGTGCCCAAAATTCTTACCGACCACCACAAAACTCAAAGAATGGCCTCTGCATTAGACTTTCTGTCACGTTATGAGGACGAAGGTGAACCATTGTTAAACAGAATCGTGACCAGGGACGAAACCTAGATTAAGTACGTGAACCCTGAGACAAAAGAACAATCAAAGATGTGGACACATTCAAATTCGCCTACCAAACCAATAAAAGCCCGGCAAGATTTTTCTGCCCGAAAATTGATGGCAACGGTGTTTTGGGATGCAAAAGGGGTGTTGTTGGTTGAATTCATGGAACGTGGGACGACCATTAATCAAGATGTGTACTGTGAAACACTAAAAAAATTACGACGGGCTATACAGAACAAACGCCGTGGTATGCTGACTTCCGGTATCGGTTTTTTGCACGATAACGCCCGTCCTCACTCTGCTCGCAGAACAACAGCCCTTCTTGAGTCCTTCAAGTGGGACGTTGTCAACCATCCACCTTACAGCCCAGATCTGGCGCCAAGCGATTATCACCTCTTCATGCATATGAAGAAATGGCTCGGGTCCCAGCGGTTTGATGACGACGAAGAGCTCAAAGATGCGGTCACAGGCTGGCTCCAGGCACAAGCGGGTGATTTTTATGCAGAAGGAATTTCAAAGCTTGTGAACAGATACGATAAGTGCCTCAATCGTTATAGAGACTATGTAGAAAAATAGTGCAAAGATGTAGTTGTAAGATGTATATATTAAAATATTTTTATTTAACTTGGTGAATTTTTTGCAATCAACCGGAGGTTACTTTCTGAACGGCCCTCGTAAATACATACACCATATCCAAAAATCATTAAAATTGATTAAATTTTTGAGTGTACAGTTACTTATGAAAGACCCTGTACTTGTCGTACATAAAACTGATGAGAAATTAATACTACACCCCATTTAGGAGATAATGAACAAAGCCATAATGAGTATTAACACTTGGAAGGTAAGCGCTTATTAAAACAGCCATATGAAACATTTAAATAAAACTTTTTATCCACTAAAATGTTCAAGGACCAGAATCACTTCTTCCAAGTGGAACTGGAACTACTTTATTGCAACAACTCTGACTACAAAGTGAAAGTTCCGATAAAAACCAATTACAACCTATGTGGTTGTGGCGCACTTTTATGGTGGGTTTCTAATTTGTTGATTGTAATGTGAAAAGATGTTGCTTTATTTTGTGTAATCCTGCACAAATTGTAGCAGATTTTGAAGCTGTCCCAGCGCAATCCAGCTGCAGGCTCTAAAGCTGTGCTATTCGATCTTCAAAGGGTCCATAAGAATATTTTCACAATGTTCTCGGGCTTCGAGCTAGGTGTAATGATGAAGAGCCATCAATGTTTCAAGAGTGTGCATCAGGATGAGCGAGTGTGTATGGTTTAATGGCCCGTCGATGAGGTCATTTGGGCCCATTAGTATGATGAATGACTGACAAGAGGGGAAGGACATATTTTCCAGTGTCCTGAGGTGTCAGTGGAAAATGAATCTAAGTACTGGTTTTGTCAATATTTTTTTTGGATATATAAGTTACAGTTTTACTTGCAGTACTCTGGTGAATACCCATCTTATGCGCTATGGCAGACTGATATCCCAGATCAGACATATCATAAAAACACCGTATTTTTTGTACAGATGTAAGAGCTCCAGCCCTAATATGGATTTCTCCATGAAAATAAAAAGCAATCCACTTAACATTTTATTTGCTGAATCTATACAAAGACTTTTCACTTAGGGAACATTATGTGATTTTTAACATTTTTCACTTCACATTAATTGAATATAATTGAACTATAACTATGATCTGGACAAGGTGGAGTCCATACTAACCTTAATATTCCAACCACATCCTTGACATTGAAAGGATTTTCTTCAATTTATTCATATGGTTATCTAATCTTGAGCTATAATCTTCGCAAAAGTTAAAGGCATATGGAGGTGGGCCATACCGCAGACTCCAGCAAATCCTCCTACTAGCGCTGCCAAATGTGGTACACGCACTACACTGGCTAAAGCACTCTGCTTGAGCATTGGCCAGCATTCATATGCCTTTAACTTTTGCGAGCGGTTTAGCGTGAGCTTCTGCTTCTGTTACTGTTGTGTCACAATGTTTATTCATAAACTCAGGAGGATTTCCTTGCAGATGAAGTAGAACGATGTGCTCTGCTTTATTCATACAGCCCAATGCCTGTTTTCAGGGTTTAACAAATAAGCTGCCTCACCTCTTACTCTTATGAAGAAAATTATGTCTTTTCAAAGTTGATAAATGAGTAAAACTCCTCTCACAAGTTTTACACTGATGTGGCTTCTTACCCTCATGAATCAAATTATGTGTTTTCAAATTTGATAACTGAGTAAAGCTCCGATCACAAGTTTTACATTGGTGTGGCTTCTTACCTTCATGAATCAAATTATGAGTTCTCAAATTTGACAACCGAGTAAAGCTCTTATCACAAGTTTTACACTGATGTGGTTTCTTACCTTCATGAATCAATATATGTGTATTCAAATTTGATAACTGAGCAAAGCTCTTATCACAAGTTGTGCATTGGTGCGGCTTCTTACCCTCATGATTCAAATTATGTGTTTTCAAAGTTGACAAGTTCGTAAAGCTCTTATCACAAGTTTTACACTGGTATGGCTTCTTATCCTCATGATTCAAATTATGCCTTTTCAAACTTGACAAATGAATAAAGCTCTTATCACAAGTTTTACACTGGTGTGGCTTTATACCTTCGTGGTTCAAATTATGTCTTTTCAAATGTGACGAATAAATGAAGTCCTTTGCACAAATGTTACACTGGTGTGGCCTTTTCCTGTTATGAATCAAACCCTTTTGTTTCAAGTGTAAAGGCCTTACATACATTTCCATGCCATCAGTACACTTATCAGATTGTTCTGCAGTTTCTGTGAGATTACTTTTCTCAAGTTCACATTCAAGATGACCGTTTCTTCCTGATACTTCAACAGAGGACAATGGTGGTTTATCACTGCTATCACCAGAAACTGCTTCCACAATTAATCTGAAATTTTAGAAGGGTTAGGCATTATGAAGTATAATAATCAGAGAATCATTATATTTGGCAAGAAAATACATTCATAAGTGATTATCAGCAGGACAGCAACCCACACATTGCATGGGATGTTTCTCAAGACAATTAGTTTCTATTACACTACAGAAACAGACAGCACCTAAATGCCTTTAAAACTTAATGAAGCACCGGAAATTTTAACTTGGCAGAAAAGAAAAATCACTAATAATGTAACACATGGCTGCCCTAACCACTGAGCTACCATGGTAACTTGTCAGTATAGCAAATTCCCCAACTGACTCACATTTTCCTCGTAGACCCTAAAGGGAATCTCATCAGAGGTAAATACCCCAAGGGTGTGAGGTAGAATTGCAACTGAAAAATTCAATGCCACAGCTGGGATTTGAACCACAGACGTTTCGCTTGCCAGGCAGCAGCTCTAACAAACAGTAAGTTTGTTGGCATAAATAAATAATTACCATCTGAAGGTTGTTTAAACCTGGGACATAAAGTACTTACAATAGTAAGGCACCATTGGGGTAATTGTCTCTGATGTAAGACTGCCTTTGTGGTTTACTGGGAGAAATATGGCAGGTTGTCACAGTAACTTAATGGTTAGAGCACCCGCTGGTAAGTGGAAAGTCTGTGGTTCAAATCCCAGCTGTGGCATTGAATTTTTAAGTTTTAATTCTACCTCTCTAACATTGTCCACACACAGCTTGTGTGTTTAAAAACACCAACAGTAAGTTGGTTGGCATAAGAAAATAGTAATTTATTAACCCTTTGAGTCTATAAAGAAAACGCACTACATAAAATACCAACAGATTGAAAAATCAGCTGTAGCAGCACATTGGGAAAACATCCGCATCACAGAGTTATATATTTCGATTTTCTGCCAACAGACGAACTTAGTCATCTACATCATCAGTCAGTCATTTATTAGCTGGATTGTTCCCAAAACATATGTCCTATCATATACAAGTGAGCTTCTTGAAAACTTATGTATTACATATCTTGTTAATGTAAAACTTTGATACCAAATTTGGTATTTTCCACATATTTCATTTTGCTTTTATGCTTGCTCTTTTTTCCACACAATGTTTCACCAAAAAATTGTCTATTTTGTATTCATGGGACTTTAGAAACATGTCCACTAAAGTGTCAATTTTAAATTTTTGAGTGGAGTACACTATCTAAGTGTTCAAATTGCAGTTTGTATTTGATCCACTGTCATACAAGGATGTAGTACTCTCTCTGTGGACTCAATCACACAACAAATTTCCATTTGTATGCGTTCAAGAGCAGCTCTGCTACAACATAAATATGACAGTTATATATACAAGACGACTTGTAATTGAAGTCTTACCTTGAACATCTTACTGGAGCTAAGTCGTCCTCCTGTAACAGAATAATTCACACAATCACCTATACAGTGTTAACGTTCTTGACATTTCATCATATAATGCGATGTAAGAAACCGAAGCAATCGAGAAGGTATTTAATAGCTTGGTTTAGGGAACATGCAACTCGGAAGAGGAATGTTTAATAAATTAGAATGTCTAAATAAATATTTCCTTTGTTAACAACATTAATATCAGTACCGGTGTATGGGAATTTCATCGTGCAAGAGTTGTTTTGAGTGCTAGTAACTCTACCGACATGCAGCTGTCACTTTTAAAAACCATTGTCTGGGCCAGATTTGAACCAGTGACCTTGGGATCAAAGATCAGGACCTAATCAACTGAGCCACACATACCGACATACATTCTATGATGCAGAATTTTAAATTGTGGGTCAATTTGAACGCATACATGTGTTTTTGGTATCAGACAACAAGCAGTATGGGTTTTAAATGGCCCAACAAGCAACTGTCTGTTGTCCTTGAATTACACAATATGCTTAAACTTCAACGGACAAACTGCGGTGCATTTCTACATAACTTACCTTAAAGTCATCACAAACAAGTGAAGTTTCTGGTTCCAGCCAACAAGGTTCCTCTTTAACTTCTATTTTGTTATATGTTTCTGATTCACTGTTGTATTTGATATCCTTAATTACAGGATTCTCAGGAAGAATGTCTCCCTCATTCTGTGAGCCAAAGTCTGAAATCAGAGTCTGTTCCTCAGTTTCTGTTGTCCTGTCTATCTCACAGCTGCTGCTGCTGCATGTAACAGTTTCACACTTTACATGTTTGGTGAAAGGAGTCTCTGTTTTGATTGTGACATCGTCACTGTTACTCTCCATTGTAACACAGAACTCTGTCTCGTTCTGTGACGGTATATTGTCAGAGAGAATATATTCTTCTTTGATATCCATTTCACTACTGTTGTTGTTAGTAACAAGCAAGTCTGTCTGTCGACAAAGAAACATTATTATATCATAACATATGTACAATTTTAACCAACAGATTCTTTGAATTTATCAACTACTGTTCTGTCACCAATAAATATAGTCCTTGCAATGTTGAATTAGACTTGAGAAATTCAATGTCACATGCAGAATGAATTGTAGTTTTATATAAAAAGAAATTGTATTCAACATTTTTAAAATGTTTACACTAAAAATCTGATGTGTTGCACTCACGTGACTTTCTCTACTCTTGTACTACCCATTCTTACAAACTCTTATTCCTATATCTCCATGTTAGTTAAGATAAACATTCGTACAAATTATCTTACTGCTTATGTCCTTGTAGGTGCAAGGGAGATATTAGAATACAGTAGGCTTTGTGCAACAGTCAAATCATTTTGACCTTTGAGATTCCGTTCTCTTTGTACGATTAAAATATAAAAAAATGAACAACGTTGTTGCATTTCACGAAAGTTCCAAGTTTTCCGAAACTCGCACAGATAACAAGGAATATCTCCAAAATGGTTCAACCTATAAGAAAATTTATCGAGACATAAATTGTATATTTTAGCAAGATCTACATTTTTTGTATAGTATGATTTGGTGTATCTCTAACGGTTTACCAGTTATGCAAAAGTCGTCCAGAGTAAGTACGACTACAGGGGCTATAGCCAGAAAATTCAACATATACATTTCATTTGTCATAAAAATATCTCAAACATAGGACATTTTAATCAAAATCGTTAGAGCCATTTTCAAGAAACTCAAAATTTTCGAAAAATCTTCCATGTAAAGGGTAGTTTAGGGTGGGGCTATTTTCTTCAAAATCTTCGTGTCTCATCCTTGAAAGACATTAAACTTAAATACCAACTTGTGTTTTTAACGGACTTTTCGTTTTTGAGTTATGCTGTCCACAGACACACACACGGACCTTTTTCTAAAAATGCTTTTTTTGGATTCAGGGGTCCTCAAAACATATTTCCGGTGAAATCTCGACATCAAATTTTTGGGTGGAATACAATACTTCCCCTACTTACCAGTAGAGAAAGTAAAAACTGAGGATACCAGATAAGAAGTGCAAGCTGATAAGGAAGTTAGAGCCAAAGAAGTTGGTAGTGTGCAACTATTTTAATTTGTGGGAAATAGGAATGTCAGCCACTCTACTTCATAGGCTCTTACTTAATCTGTGATCGTAACTGAGGAATACTTAATTTTGGATTTTCTCAGATTTTGCTAATAGTGAAATTTTCCTTTCATGCATTTAGTCTACTTTATTAAGTTTTCAGGACCTTGCTTCTTAAATTTGTCCACTATGCACTGAAAGGTAGAGTGTGATTTATTAATTGTTTCTTTTATTTTTCTGGGTGAACACCCTCTAAGTGCCAGGTTTATAATTAGCTGCTTAAGGTGAAAACTAAGCGCTCTTTTCTTGTACTTTTTGCTACTGAAAGAACATAAGTACACAACTGTGACCACAGCAGATATACACAGGCTGGAATGGAAATCATTACATTCCTTCTAATATTCACCTAATAGAAGTATTACAAAGAAAAGCTGATTTCGAAAAAATAAATGGTTCTTGTTCCAAATTGGATGCGTAATTGCACAAGAATGTACGAAGATAACAGTTTGTTAGTTGTAAGATGTGTAGAGTAATTTTCTGACATAGCTTCGGTAGTAATTATACAACAACGCACAGGATTTTGAAATAATTAATCACTTAAAAGACATGAAGGAATACTCAGAGTGGCTCTTTCAGACATGAAGTAAGTCGACAACAATGCGTTGAGGTTGGTCAGGGAATTGACCTGGTTTCTGGATATAAACAGGTCAGTCGCTTGCAGGGTGGAGAACTGTTTTGGCAGATAATGCTTGTGATTAGTCTACACTCGCACAGTAAACATGGAAGGAGACGTGTGATAGCAGTAGTGATGCATGTTTGTTAATGTACTGAACTAGTGAAAGTGACATCCACACAATCTGCTGTGTCCCAAGCTTGTTTTGAACAAAATACTCTCCATAGGAAATGGTCAGAGACAACAACGTACAATACAAATGGCATTTCATTAAGTTTTGACAGGGTTGCTCTGCAGAAGTCTGACCTGAATCGTATAGCTACATTTTAGTTAGTATATGTGTACAACCTAATGCAATCTCCGTCACAGTACCAGTGGCAGCTCGAGACTGGGAAATTACGTGAAGAGTTAGTGGGAGTGAAAAGTATAGCTATATTTATAAAGATTATTTTAATAATTGTATTTATCCATTTCTTGTACACCAGATCAATTCTTCTGTCCTTTAAGGCTGCAAACTTGTCGGTGATATGTTCATAGAATGACTGCGTTTTTATTATTGCACCACAAGTTCTTTCTGAATCAAAACATTCACTAAAGAAGGTTTCTCTTCTGACATTGCATTCGTCAGATATTTTTTATATGCTTTACACAAGAAAAGCTTCGTTCCATAGTTTATAAGTACCCGTAAAGATGTCCTTATCCAAATTAAGCATTTCTAAGATCTTTCCGGTAGGAATATTTCTGTACTTCTCATCGGCATACACAATAGAAAGTTAATTTCTTAAACGTTGTGTCTTGGGGCATACAGGCCCAAAGAAATTTTGCAAGTTTTCAAATGCACGTAGTATTCTTCAAATTTTGTGGTATCGGCCAGGCAAACAAATCAAATTTTTTCACAGTCACGAAATCTCTCATTCATTTCCATCAAAACGTGATCCACAATTTCGTAATGCAAGGCTCGACACGTTCATCCTGAGAAAGGGAATTATACTCTGTGAGAGACGCATATCTCACATTTTGCTGGCTTTTTCAAACGTAATTGAAAAATAATATTAATTCCTCTTGTGTCTTAGCATTTCACAAGTAGTCCTTATTTTTGATAGTCCAGTGACTTCTTCTGCAAAACATCGAACAATATATCTATCAAATAAAATATGTCATAAAACACTACCGCCAGAAATGCAAATTAAAAATTGTTCATGTCGTTCAGAAAGCCTCTGGTAAGCAGAATGGAATTATCATCAGACTGTTGGCAGGAAACTGTCATCACAATTACATGCAACAATTTTGACTTGGTGCTCCAGCGGATAGGTGTTACAGTTGGAATCTGTGGTCTCGATACACAAGTAATTGCGTAGGTTCTCTTTGCTCAGTGATGGAAAAAGGTAGGAATTTGAGTAATTTAAGAAAAAATATACAACAGTCGTACTTTTTTGCAACTTTGTTGCAAGACTAGATTTAGACGATGTGCAAAACAGTGTACCAATACTGCAAAAGAAGCTTTTTCCCTGATTTATGTCTGGAGTCCAATTAAATGGCCAGACATCACTTGTACCATTATAAAAGTGGCTTATTAACTTGTGCTTGTAGCCAAATGGCTCCAAGGTGCTGTCCCATAAAATAAAGTTTCTGATGTTCCACAATTAATTGAGCCTGTTGTTTCATTGTGAATTCTAATTCTTGCTTGCTTAAATAGAGTACTGCATCAATCAGTAACTGTGGGAAAAGCCTGTTTAGACTTACATTTTCATTGAACTGCACGTCATACAGTCTAGCATTCTCCTTTAATGCACCAGAAATTGTATTTCAATTTCTTTCAAAAGTTTTCAAATTAACCTGGCATTTTAAATGCTCTGCCGAATCCGAGTGTTTGTGTAATGAACTCAACAAAGCAGCAAATCCTTTGCTTTGCTAAAAAGCAAGCATTTCCAACAAAACAATTTCTGCAGAGTTGGGGAGGAGCACAACCATCGAAATTCCACAAATCATGATTGTCTGAAACTAACATTGTACCATTTTCCTGAATGTTTCACTTCTTTCGCAGCACATACTTGTAGGGATTCAGTAAGCTGCCCACAATTTAAAGCTTCCTTCTTATCTTCGTCTTTCCACCGTGAAAAAGGTGTTTGTAATAAAATATACACTATATCATAAGCAGGATTCATATTTAAAACATTACTACAACAATAGACTACTCCACGTGTTTCACTGCAGCAAGCAGCGACCAGAAAGAGCTCTGTGTACCTCACTTAATGCCCCCTCCACAAATGAACTTAAGTGTGTGCATAAACACTGCCCAAGTTGTAAATATTTCGATAACATACATAGGACCCTGTTACCCCACTCATATACACACACTAAACCTAACCTAACCTAACACGGGCAAAACGAAAACGAAAACCGCCAAATAAAACTTTCAAAGTCGTAATCGGCAACAACAATTTCAACCTAAATGCATTAATCAATAATTCTAGCATATATTATAGTCGTTGATAAACATTTATTTCCTAAATATCCGCCGCATAAGCGAAATAAAACCGCTGCATCGCACGTACGTAATTTGCTCATAAATAAAAAACGAAGCTTCAGCGCACAATACGACTTTCAAAATCGTAATCACCAATAAAAACTGCATCCATTACACTATGTTTCATTCGTTTGCTCGGGCGGCCGATTTTGTAAACAATTACCGAAAATATAATAAGTTGGTCATCATGTACATCAGATCAGATTTATATAGTGTTGATGTCACAAGTTTGAATGAAACTAAAACTAAAAGGTGAAGAGTGCATTGTTTTATAGATGTTTCTGTTAAAGTACTTAGTAAATGTGACAGGTGAATTCACTGAAAATGAATGTGTAATAGATGATATGCAAAAGAGACCATTTTTATATATTTATATGGGTTATAATGAGCTACGGGTATGGTAGATAACAGGAAAGTATTTAGGACAACAAATACCTCTACTATTTATAACTTATCTGACCATTTTGGAATAAGGATTATTTATTTTAAAGTATACGATGACTTTTCAGTACCGTAAAGTATACAGCTGCGGTAATTGTGACCAGTGCATGCCACTGGTGGCCAGGAACAAAACTGCTGACTGTATTGACCTCCAAGTTTTTTTTTTTTTTTTCCTTTCCTTGGCCAAGAGCTCTATCGGAAGCTATCGGCCACACTAACTATAGAGGTAGTAATGTTTCGTACCAACAGTACGAAATTGAAGATATTAACCGAATGATATTGCGGGCACATTCATAAATACAGGTTTACTAGATGCTAAAAGTAAGCAAAACGTGATTTAGTATATGATATAAAAATTCAGAGGAGAAGATCGGAGTAAAATAAAGAGTAAGAAAAATATCAAAATCGAAAACCACAACGTTGTATATGACGAAAAATCGCCTGTAAAACGCGCTCATTTTTTATAGTCAATAAATAATTAATTGACACCGGAAAAACTATAATTTGGGAGTATAGGTCTGAATAAAATCGTTCTACCTTGTGTGCAAGGTTCGGACATCCTAATAAAAGATGGTCTAAGGTGGCCTCTTGACCACAGTTGCAATAAGGTGTGCTCCCAGAACCATAGCGGAACAAATACGCCGGAGTGTCACGCATCCGCGAGAACAGTGAGATGAAGTGACGCGGGTAACGTAAAGAAGCAAACCATGGACGATTGAGGGGCTGCAAGAGTGGAAGACAGGGACAAAAAACATGTTTTGTGTTAGTAAAGGCTTCCCACTCCTGAATCCATTGAGAAAGAAGAGAATGTCTGCCAGATCTAAATAATTCCCGTGGGGGTTCAGTGATTGGAAAAATTTCATCGGAAAAGCAAGCAGATTTGGCTAATTTATCGGCGATCTCGTTACCATAGATACCAGAATGACTAGGTATCCAAGCAAAGAGCACCCTTGTGATCCCTAGGGTAAGATGGAGTGATTTGAGTGCCTGTACATACCAACAAGTACTGGGTGATAACGAAGGGCTATGTAGTGTCTGCAACACACTCAAGGAATCAGTATAAATATTTGCTGTTATGAATTCCGTATTTCTAAGAAAGTCTAGCACCTTGTAGATGGCGAAAAGCTCTGCAAAATAATTAGAGCAAAAATCCGGTAGCCGAAAGGTACGTCGTATTTCCAACTCTGGTGAGAAAAAAGCTGATCCTACCCTCGTAGGGTCCCCCTGACGTGATCCATCGGTAAAAAAAGTTAGGCGGCCATCTCCTGCCACAGGAATAGGAGCCTGGAATATTAGTCGTGCTCGGAAGTCTACAGGATAATCTAAAATGCGCACACAGGCCGTAACATACGTAATGGTATGTAAGCCTGTGACAAAGTCAAAAGAATAGCATGGGTAAGTTTCTGCACGTTGTAAAAACCGGGCGTGATTTGTCAGAAATCGGTAGGCTAGCATGAGTGGTAAGGTCATGACTTCCGTATGAAGCCGCCCTTCTGGACAGCGTTCCAGTAACAATTGTAACTTAGGGAATAGTGGAAAAGTTATACTGCCCCAGCGGGCGAGAAGATAACGTAAAGCCACCACTGGGGCAAGATGTTTCAAAGGGGTGAGGCCTAGTTCTCTGTGCATTACCATTATTGGTGTCGAGTGGGCATAGCCCACTATAAGTCGAAGAAATCGATTGAGGCTGACTTGTAAGGGCATTAATGCACCTGTAGCAGCTATACCCCAGAGAAAGATTCCATAGGTGATCATACCCTGCACTACAGCTTTGTACAGGTGCAAAAGTACCTTGGGGTGGGAACCCCAGTTTTTCCATAATAACGCACGAAAGAAGTGGAGCTTACTGTCCAACCTGTTACGTAAGCAAGAAATATGTGCCCGCCAGTTTAGTCGATGATCAAGTGTGATACCCAAGAAGGTGTATGTATTAACCTCACGTACAGGTTGGGATTCCCAGTAAATTGGGGGAAGGCAAATGTGTCGACGATTGCGGGTAAAATGTACCAGAGCAGCTTTCTCTTTATTCACTGTTAGTCCGTTAGAGTCGGTCCACTCTCTCAAGGCTTTCACGGCGTTATTTAAGGAAACACGAGGTTGTGCTACATTGCCACCAGGCACGTATAGTACAATTTCATCCGCGTATACCAGTAGTGGAGCATGAGGTAGAACCACCTCCGCCATTCCTGTGATGTAAACCAGAAATAGGAGTGGACTAAGGCATGAACCCTGTGGCAAACCCTCACTTGTAGTCCGGGGTCCCACCAAAGTACCCCCAGAACGCACTGTAATGCGGCGTTCCACAAATAGCTGATATAATAAGTTACAAAATCGCGTTGGTACACCGAGTTGTGTCAGCCGTTTAAAAAGTATGAGCAGCGAAACACAATCAAAACCTCGTGCAATATCTAGAAAAAGTGCATCTAGAGTAGTATTATCTTTATAGGATAAGTAGATATCTGTTACCAGAAGGGATAAGCTATCGAGAGTAGAGCGGCCTCTGCGGAAGCCGTTGTACCATTTAGGAAAAAATGTCGATGTTCCAGCCAATGATACAGCCGGGTAGCGAGGAGGCGTTCAAATATTTTGCGGGGGCAAGAGGATAAAGCAATGGGTCGAAAGTTAGATGGAGAAGTGGGAGTTCTTCCTGGTTTCAAGAAGGGGAGCACTGTGAAGTGCTTCCAGGTAACAGACAGAATACCATAACTCAGAAAATAATTAAAGCAAAGTAAAAGTTGCTCCTTCCAGGAATGTGGCAGCTGCCGCAGCATCGCATAGGAGATCTCATCAGGACCAGGAGAGGTGGATTTAGTACCCGACAGAGCAACTACAAACTCCGACTGGGTGAAAGGATCCAGTAAGGGATCATCAGGTATGGAAACAAGCGAAAGCATACAAGGTGGAGGAGGTGATATTGAATCAGGCGTACACATATACAAAAAACTAGTGAGGACCTCAGGTTCTAAGGGATTCTGTAAGCTACGTGAAGGTAATTCACCTCTAAAGGAACGATATAATGTCCACAGTTCCTGCATAGGAGTTTCGAAGGAAAAGGAACTGACCTTCCTTAGCCAAGCAAGTCTCTTTACTGAGCGGAGATACCTTCTTGTCACCGCTACCAGTTTTTTATAGTGTAGATAGTCCGCGAGGGATAGCGAGCGCCGGTAAGTAGCCATTGCTTGTCTGCGTCGAGTTATATAACTGGAACATTCTGGGCTCCACCAAATTGGAAATCGTCGTCTCCTGGCACGAGGTACGTAGTAGGGATGAAATGTATCCAAGTAGGCATGTAGAATCTCCATGAATTCGGTATACTTATGTATCCCACGATAATTTGACAATACTCCTAAGCGCTCCTTAAGGAAGTTTCGGAAGTTATCCCAATTGATATGGGACAGTCTACGACGGGGCATAGGAGGAGGTGTTACATATTGTGAAGGGGAGCGATATTGCAGCAATATAGGGAAATGGTCACTTCCCCACGAATCGGGTAAAATGGACCAATTCCAAAGAGTAGAGTGACCAGGGCTGCACAAGGCCAAATCAAGTACTGTTGGAACAGTACCTGGTGCAGGAGTGCGTGTAGGTAAAGGATGATTTAAGCAGCTAATCTGGCGATGAAGTAGACAGTGTGCTAGGGAAGCACCTT
This sequence comes from Tenodera sinensis, assembly GCA_030765045.1. Taxonomy (NCBI): domain Eukaryota; kingdom Metazoa; phylum Arthropoda; class Insecta; order Mantodea; family Mantidae; genus Tenodera; species Tenodera sinensis. The sequence continues at coordinate 4,474,750 of CM060963.1, forward strand.
CCCTCGTATCTAGAGAATTGCCCCAAAAGGAGTGTCGGAGATTAAAATCGCCTAACATAATAAATGGTGGCCGCAAATGTTGGAAGAATCGATCCCATTGAGCCTCAGTAGGGCGAGAAGTAGGGGGATTATATATTGCAATAATTGTGAGGGAGCCGAGTAGTATTCCTACTGATTGTACGTTGGGTGGAGTGTACGGGCACATGTACTCCGTAAAAGAAAGTGATTGATGCACCATGAGTGCTACACCACCGTAACCATCCGCGCGGTCTGAACGGACAATACGAAAGGAAGGTAGAGAAAAGGGTACACCCGGTTTCAGCCATGTTTCGCAAAAGGCTGCCACATGTATATTATAGTTACATAGGTGAAATGTGAGTTCTGGAAGCTTAGAATGTAAACTTCGGGCATTCCACTGCAATAAATTAAACATTGTCGGAAACTAGAGTTTCTAAGGAATCGGAGGTATGAGGAATGTCACAAGAATAATCGGTAATAAGCTTCCGAGCGTAATCTAGAATTTGATGCATTTGGGTTACCGACAAATGGAGCCCAAAGTCACGACTGAAACATTCTGAGAGTTGCATGGCAGGGGCCACGGGTAGTGGCTGAATATCCCTAGGAGAAGTGGAGGATCGGTCTCTCGGTAACATAGGGTTGCCGTCACCTCCAGTAGGGGAATATATAGCTGAATGAGAAACCGAGGGGCATCTACCCGACGGAGCGTATAAAACATCAGTGTAAGATTTTAAGAGTTTTGGAGAGCCATGCTGTATGTTATCTTTCTGCAATTCTTTAACTTTGCGCTTTTTTGATGTGGTTGAAGAGAGGTGAGATGGAGCATTAGAAGAGTAAATGTGACCAGTCGGGGGCGTCACTGAGCACAAACTACTCAAAGCAGAGACGGCCACTCTTTCCGGTGTACTCAAAAACTCTTTGTGGAAAATGGGTTTGTTCTGTGTAATCCGTGATATCTGTTTAGCCGCCTGTAAAAAGGTACAATTTTCAGAGAGCATCAGGCGTTGTATTTGCAGTTGGCGTATTCGTTCCGAACAGTTTGACTCATTGGCCTCATGCGGACCCCCGCAATGAATACAACGAGCCATTTCAGATGAGCATGCGGAGAGCAAATGGGCTTCACCACAACGCACACATCGGGCTTTGCTGCGGCAAACCGTTGAAGTATGTCCATATCGCACACAATTTGTACAGAACCGCAATGCCGGTAGATAAGGTTCCACAGGAAGAGAACAATAGTATAAATATATTTTGTCTGGAAGGGAGGAAGCACGCCAAGTAATTACAATTGATGCGGTCGGTAGGTATTGTACTATGCCGTCAATCACAACTTTCCTGTTTAACCGGCGGACTCGACTAACCGGAAAATGCCCATTGGCCTGTAATTCAGTCAAAATTTCAGATTCCGGGCAATCCTTATCTACCTGGCGGACAATGCCCTGCTTATAAAGTAGACTGAAGGGAATAAAGCCCTTCAAGTGGTGTATCACTAATAAAGGGGATTGTAACAAATCGTTTGCCTGATCGGCAGTAGTAAAAGTAACTATAACCTTTCGGTTACCACTTGGCCGGATAAAGTGTATTCCCCGAAAGTCATTTGTATGTAATAGTTTACCTATTGCAACGAAATTTAATGACTTACGTTCTTCCTGTATGGGAACAAGATGGACTTCATATGGACCCAAATCGGTGTCCAGATACCTATCTGTACTCAGCGTGGGCCCTGGTGGGTCCTTCGTAGGTTGCGGGCGATCCTTCTCCATTTTTGGAACCCCTCCTAAATCGTAGTCACAAATGGAGACTCAAAAAGAACACACACAAACTTGAAGGCTACGAAATGAAAAAAAAGTAATGTCCTCCTGCCAGTTAATGTAGCCAGCTGTCGACTGAGCTCTACCAAGCCTGAGAGGAAAGTGATATCCTTATTTCTTTTTTAATTAAAAGAAAATATATATATTTTTCACCACGCTATCTAACGCACAAGATGGAGTCCGACCTCCAACTTCTAATCGGAAGAATGTCACGATGTCAAGGTTAGAAGGTTCTTTGCATTACCTAGTACAAAGGTATTTTAAAAACATGACAATTGCATAGTGGTTTATGATCAAGTTCACTTACGTGTTTATAAGACCATAGAGGTGTCATGTTATGCTTCAGTGCGTGATTAAGTACTGTGTCTTGCTTATTCCAGACATTACCCACATCATCAATCTCCATGAACTCGAAAGCCTCTTAGGACACTTTAGGTCGAATAATCAGGATTCCATTGTATCTCAACATATAGCTAAATAGACCTTGGTGGTAAGTGTAGGTCGTTTGTACCTGGCCGTGTGCGCGAAACAAAGAAGTCTAGGCGCATGCGCCGATCGGCTAGTCGAAGCGATGGAGGGGTTATTGCCAACCGAAGATACAAAGTCAGATAGAAAGCCTTGCATGCAACAGCAGTAGCGCCAACGTTAGTCGAAGCGATGGAGGGGTTATTGCCAACCGAAGATACAAAGTCAGATAGAAAGCCTTGCATGCAACAGCAGTAGCGCCAACGTTAGTCGAAGCGATGGAGGGGTTATTGCCAACCGAAGATACAAAGTCAGATAGAAAGCCTTGCATGCAACAGCAGTAGCGCCAACGTTAGTCGAAGCGATGGAGGGGTTATTGCCAACCGAAGATACAAAGCCAGATAGCAAGCCTTGCATGCAACGGCAGTAGCGCCAACGTTAGTCGAAGCGATGGAGGGGTTATTGCCAACCGAAGATACAAAGCCAGATAGCAAGCCTTGCATGCAACGGCAGTAGCGCCAACGTTAGTCGAAGCGATGGAGGGGTTATTGCCAACCGAAGGTACAAAGTCAGATAGCAAGCCTTGCATGCAACGGCAGTAGCGCCAACGTTGCATAAACGTAACTAGTTCAGCAATCGTGTATTTATGTGTGTATCAGTAATTTGGGTACTGATATGTTAGTATTATAACTGTTATTCAACACCTTAAATACGTACCGCAACGTATGACTGGCATTCAGGTGGAAATACACGTTATGAGCGCCCCTGAATAAATAAAACAAATTCGACATCCAGATTTCATTGAAAATATAGGTACGTTATAATTTCTGCATGTAAAGGATATTTTTCGAAGGAAAAAAGAAGTCCGTGTGTGGATGGAGTGAACAATATAACACATAAACAAACGTCGGTTAAATACCGGACTTGGTATATAGTTTTGCATCTTCCCAAAATGCGACACGAAGATTTTCAAGAAAATCCCCTACCTCAGATTGCCCTTTACATGGAACTTGTTTGCAAAATGTTCATTTTCTCAAGAATGTCTAACAATTTTAATTATGATACTATAAGTTTAAGACATTTTCAGGACAAGTGAAATGTATATGTTGACTTTTCTGTGAATAGTCTCTGAAATACTCTTTATTCTGAATGACTTTAGTACAATTGCCGAGTTGGAAGAGTTGCACGAAATATTACTGCAGAAAAAGTGTAGGTCTCGTTAAAGTACACATTTTATATTAAATACTTTTTTTTGGTAGAGTTAACTATTTTCTAGATATTCAGTTTATTGGTTTGCATGACATTTATTTCCGTTTATAACTTGGTATGAAAGTTTTGGTTGGAATAAAGCACTTCTACCTATTACATGTTGAATCATTATACATGCGCAATGAGAATTTGCTGGGCACTGACACTAGACTTCGCAACCAGCTCGGGAAATATTTTCGTAGTCCTAGCGCATGCGCAATGAGAATTCGCTGGGTACTGACACTAGACTTCACAACCAGCTCGGGAAATATTTTCGTAGTCCTGGCGCATGCGCAATGAGAATTCCCTGGGTACTGACACTAGACTTCACAACCAGCTCGGGAAATATTTTCGTAGTCCTGGCGCATGCGCAATGAGAAATTCGCTGGCTATTGACACTAGACTTCACAACCAGCTCGGGAAATATTTTCGTAGTCCTGGTGCATGCGCAATGAGAAATTCGCTGGGTACTGACACTAGACTTCATAACCAGCTCGGGAAATATTTTCGTAGTCCTGGTGCATGCGCAATGAGAATTTGCTGGGTACTGACACTAGACTTCACAACCAGCTCGGGAAATATTTTCGTAGTCCTGGCGCATGCGCAATGAGAATTCCCTGGGTACTGACACTAGACTTCACAACCAGCTCGGGTAATATTTTCGTAGTCCTGGCGCATGCGCAATGAGAATTCGCTGCGTACTGACACTAGACTTCACAACCAGCTCGGGAAATATTTTCGTAGTCCTGGCGCATGCGCAATGAGAAATTCGCTGGGTACTGACACTAGACTTCACAACCAGCTCGGGAAATATTTTCGTAGTCCTGGCGCATGCGCAATGAGAATTCGCTGGGTACTGACACTAGACTTCACAACCAGCTCGGGAAATATTTTAAAAGTCCTGGCGCATGCGCAATGAGAATTTGCTGGGTACTGACACTAGACTTCACAACCAGCTCGGGAAATATTTTCGTAGTCCTGGCGCATGCGCAATGAGAATTCGCTGGGTACTGACACTAGACTTCACAACCAGCTCGGGAAATATTTTAAAAGTCCTGGCGCATGCGCAATGAGAATTCGCTGCGTACTGACACTAGACTTCACAACCAGCTCGGGAAATATTTTCGTAGTCCTGGCGCATGCGCAATGAGAAATTCGCTGGGTACTGACACTAGACTTCACAACCAGCTCGGGAAATATTTTCGTAGTCCTGGCGCATGCGCAATGAGAATTCGCTGGGTACTGACACTAGACTTCATAACCAGCTCGGGAAATATTTTCGTAGTCCTGGCGCATGCGCAATGAGAAATTCGCTGGGTACTGACACTAGACTTCACAACCAGCTCGGGAAATATTTTCGTAGTCCTGGCGCATGCGCAATGAGAATTTGCTGGGTACTGACACTAGACTTCATAACCAGCTCGGGAAATATTTTCGTAGTCCTGGCGCATGCGCAATGAGAATTCGCTGGGTACTGACACTAGACTTCACAACCAGCTCGGGAAATATTTTCGTAGTCCTGGCGCATGCGCAATGAGAAATTCGCTGGCTATTGACACTAGACTTCACAACCAGCTCGGGAAATATTTTCGTAGTCCTGGTGCATGCGCAATGAGAAATTCGCTGGGTACTGACACTAGACTTCATAACCAGCTCGGGAAATATTTTCGTAGTCCTGGTGCATGCGCAATGAGAATTTGCTGGGTACTGACACTAGACTTCACAACCAGCTCGGGAAATATTTTCGTAGTCCTGGCGCATGCACAATGAGAAATTCACTGGGTACTGACACTAGACTTCATAACCAGCTCGGGAAATATTTTCGTAGCCCTGGCGCATGCGCAATGAGAATTCACTGGGTACCGACGCCAGATTTCACATCCAGCTCGGGAAATATTTTCGTAGTCCTGGCGCATGCGCAATGAGAATTTGCTGGGTACTGACACTAGACTTCATAACCAGCTCGGGAAATATTTTCGTAGTCCTGGCGCATGCGCAATGAGAATTCGCTGGGTACTGACACTAGACTTCACAACCAGCTCGGGAAATATTTTCGTAGTCCTGGCGCATGCGCAATGAGAAATTCGCTGGCTATTGACACTAGACTTCACAACCAGCTCGGGAAATATTTTCGTAGTCCTGGTGCATGCGCAATGAGAAATTCGCTGGGTACTGACACTAGACTTCATAACCAGCTCGGGAAATATTTTCGTAGTCCTGGTGCATGCGCAATGAGAATTTGCTGGGTACTGACACTAGACTTCACAACCAGCTCGGGAAATATTTTCGTAGTCCTGGCGCATGCACAATGAGAAATTCACTGGGTACTGACACTAGACTTCATAACCAGCTCGGGAAATATTTTCGTAGCCCTGGCGCATGCGCAATGAGAATTCACTGGGTACCGACGCCAGATTTCACATCCAGCGTAAGGAAAAAATTTTGAAGTCCTGACGCATCATGACGGCAATGGAAGATTGGGACTAATATTTTTGAAAGTATTTTTCATTATCAATCTGTGATGGGTTTTTACTAACTCTTTTTTTCCCTCATTGGAGACTAGCTATTGCTTTTTTTTCATTCGGCAGTAAATATTTAAATTGGTTCTCTTTATTGCCTATTTTCATGGATTGAACTATTAAAATAAATGCATTGCTAGAGCTATTTTCATCCCAATAAAGAGAACCAACTTATATATTTTGTGCCGAATGAAAAAAAGCAGTAGCTAGTCTCCAATGAGGGGGAAAAAGAGTTAGTAAAAACCCGTCACAAATTGATAATGAAAAATACTTTCAAAAATATTAGTCCCAATCTTCCACTGCCGTCAATATGCGCCAGGACTTCAAAATTTTTTCCTTACGCTGGATGTGAAATCTGGTGTCGGTACCCAGCGAATTCTCATTGCGCATGCGCTAGGACTCTTTTTCCCGAGCTGGTTGTGAAGTCTAGTTTCAGTACCCAGCGAATTCTCATTGCGCATGCGCCAGGACTACGAAAATATTTCCCGAGCTGGTTGTGAAGTCTAGTGTCAGTACCCAGGGAATTCTCATTGCGCATGCGCCAGGACTTTTAAAATAATTCCCGAGCTGGTTGTGAAGTCTAGTGTCAGTACCCAGGGAATTCTCATTGCGCATGCGCTAGGACTACGAAAATATTTCCCGAGCTGGTTGTGAAGTCTAGTGTCAGTACCCAGCGAATTCTCATTGCGCATGCGCCAGGACTACGAAAATATTTCCCGAGCTGGTTGTGAAGTCTAGTGTCAATAGCCAGCGAATTCTCATTGCGCATGCGCCAGGACACTATTTCCTGAGCTGGTTGTGAAGTCTAGTGTCAGTACCCAGCGAATTCTCATTGCGCATGCGCCAGGACTCTTTTTCCCGAGCTGGTTGTGAAATCTAGTGTCAGTACCCAGGGAATTCTCATTGCGCATGCGCCAGGACTCTTTTTCCCGAGCTGGTTGTGAAGTCTAGTGTCAGTACCCAGCGAATTCTCATTGCGCATGCGCCAGGACTCTTTTTCCCGAGCTGGTTGTGAAGTCTAGTGTCAGTACCCAGGGAATTCTCATTGCGCATGCGCCAGGACTCTTTTTCCCGAGCTGGTTGTGAAGTCTAGTGTCAGTACCCAGCGAATTCTCATTGCGCATGCGCCAGGACTACGAAAATATTTCCCGAGCTGGTTGTGAAGTCTAGTGTCAGTACCCAGGGAATTCTCATTGCGCATGTATAATGATTCAACATGTAATAGGTAGAAGTGCTTTATTCCAACCAAAACTTTCATACCAAGTTTATAAACGGAAATAAATGTAATGCAAACCAATAAATTGAATATCTGGAAGATAGTTAACTCTACCAAAGAAAGTATTTAATATAAAATGTGTACTTTAACGAGACCTACACTTTTTCTGGAGTAATATTTCGCGCATCTGTTCCAACTGGGCAATTGTACAAAAGTCATTCAGAATAAAGAGCATTTCAGAGACTATTCACAGAAAAATCAACATATATATTTCACTTGTCCTGAAAATGTCTTAAACTTATGGTATCATAATTAAAATTGTTAGACATTTTTTGAGAAAATGAACATTTGAAAGAAGTTCCATGTAAAGGGCAATCGGAGGCGGGGGATTTTCTTGAAAATCTTCGTGTCGCATTTTGGGAAGATGCAAAACTATATACCAAGTCCGGTATTTAACCGATGTTTTGTTTGTGTTATATTGTTCACTCCATCCACACACGGACTTTTTTGTCTTCGAAAAATACCTTTTACATGCAGAAATTATAATAACGTATACTTTCAATGAAATCTCGATCGCCAACTTACACTCCATTAAATTACGAAAATAGCTTGGTAATGTATGCATGTGTTTGGGATTGACTCCATTCGGTCATTCGGTAATTCCTTTTATTGTATGATTTATTGCTTCGTTTTATTCAGAATTTTCTGTTAAATTGTTTCATAGTACGATACTCCCATATTAACGAATATTGGCATCACTGATACTTGCTCTACCTCCGTTGACATCCGGTAAAAAGAGACATCTGTTGACAATAAGCTGTTATAAAATTGACGTGCAGCGCTCAAAATGTTTGGTTCTCCTCGGAATCTTTTGGAAACTCGATGTAGAACCGGAAGTGACTAATGCAGTCGAGAGACTGTGCTACAGACAGAAACCGTGTTACCAACCCATACTTAAAAGACATAAGCTAGATCGTCGTTCAAAATAAGCCAACATGCCTAAATATGAACTTAAAAAAAAAAACTAGAAAAAAGCTTAATGTGATTATTAGTTAACAACATTCTCTAACAAATTATAAAATAGTGTTACGTAATAAATACTGCTACTTCATTTAGCTTCATGTTAATAACGAATGACATTATTACATTAGGCAATTTAAAGTGGAGCTGCACTTCCTGCGCATCATCGGGCGGGGTCGATTTCTTGAATTTTAGGAAAGAGAATTGAAGAAGTATGTTCCTCTAGTGTTTGTGAAATACCCTGTTGCCTTGGTGCATCACTCGAACCACTGCTATACGAAGCCAATGTCCCTATTTTATTTAATACTTCGGAGGGAAACTGATAATTTTTACACTTCCCCATCCGACAAAGTCCTGGTTTTCTCCGGGTGCTCCGGTTTCCCCCGCCATTTCATTCCACCAGTGCTTCATCTTCATTCCATGTATCATTAGTGTCACCGCCTGTGGTGCCGTAGTAGTAAACACTACAAAAAAAAACTTCATCTTCAGTCCTTGATTTCAAAATCTGAAAATTTGTTTAGCTTTAAAACACTTTTAAAAAAATGTTTACCGTCTCCATCAAAGCAAGGAAGTTAATTACTCTTAAAAGAAATTTTTTTCCTTGCAGAGATTGACGGTGTTCATTGAGCCTGGAGAGTTTATAAAATAATAAAACTGTAATAATATTTTAGTTTTTGATATGCATGAAGTGTTTTAAATATTTAATGATTTAATGATTCCATACGTAATATTGATATATTTGTTTCTGGTTATGGTTTATTGGTCACAATCTCGAATTACTTTGAATAGGTATAACTTATTAACTTGACGTCGTGGACCATTGTTGTCCTATCTGAAATTGATTGGGTATGAATCCTCTATTACCAGTACATTTTGTGCGGTGTTATTCATTTACACCCTGTATGTATGTATATACACTGGGTGCCCAAACAAAAACACCAACAGCGCTTAGTATGTTGTTGGGGATGGCGAAGTGATTGATGTTGAGAGAGGAAACGCTCCGTTTGGACGGTGGAGAGCCCCGAAGATTGAGAACGAACGGCTGTGGCTATTCGTTAACATTCGTCTTTGTATCTTAATACGGATAATACGTTACTCTTTAGCTATCTGTGTTCTGGGATGAACGATCTGAATATAATAACATTCCTGCGCATGCGCCAAATACCTCCATAGCCCGATATATAGGTAGCATGAACCACCGAAAAAAGTTTAAAACTCGTTATGTAAGAACCGGCGACTTTCTCAAACAAAGTGACGTCTTTATTTCCAGTAAATTAAAGGGAAAGAAAGCTGAACGTTCATCTCCTCAAAAAACCCTCTTCTGAGGAATCCTCTGGTATAGAGACGACCAACGACTTTCATCTTCGCCGGTCTGCGTTTACTAATCGAACTAGCGGGAAACGGGCCAAACTCTAGAAAAGAAATGCTCTTCGCACGTTGTGTGCTTGCTTGCTTACACACCTCAGAGTTTAATAAACACATAACCTAGTAGTGTTAACCAACTTTATCTTGTATAGCTATCAGTAAACATTATGAAGGAATTTACAAATGGTTGTTTGAGTAAAACACACAGTTCTATTTATATTCCTTTACATTTGTTTATTAATGTTTACAAGTAGCTTCTTTCTTCAGATTCACCGCTGAAAAAGTTGATGACTTTATTCACTGCAGCTTCTACTGCAGCCGCTTCTCCCTCTAATCCTATGCGTCTCAGTATTTTTGGCACCAGTTTTAGCAGCTTCTTCCCTATTTTTCCAGATATTTTAAAGCTTCTTTGCTGTGAATTGCTGTACATTCCATAGTCTTGTAGCAGAAGATTTCTCAATGTGTCTGGTTTTTTGGGCAGATGTATTGGCAATGAATCCCAGGAATCAAATAATATTTCCGAAGCGGAACCATCCTAAAGAAAGCGATAATATAATAATTATTATAAAAGTACAATATCATGTGTGCACAATGATCATGAACAAGGCAACGTGTAGTGCGTAATTAATAAATAAAGCTGCTTGTTTATTGGAAATATGAACTGTCGAGCAACTGATACATTTTATATTGAAGAACGTGTAAACTAACAGACAATACATTCATTGTTTTAGAAGAGTGAGTAGAGAAAGAGATCTGAACGTGTTACCCAAAAGTGAGTAGAGAATGTAATACGTAGCATTTTTATTTCGAAGATACATTTTTTTTTGTAAAATCTCATTGTTTATAGAAGAATGAATAAAGAAACAGAATATATATGGCTGGCTGGGTCTCAATCTCGTATACACGTATGCAATAATTCCCCAACGGGAACATCTTAGACTCGTATATAAACACATTTAGAATAACAGTGCAGGTAACAAATGGTTTTACCTTTAATTTAAAATTGGGTAGTGCATATAAATGTTGATAGAAGATAGAAAAGTTTAAAATTCATCATTTTTACCTTTCTCTCACCAGAAGTCCAGTGGTTGTCTTCGTAGTACCTTGGAATTGCTATGGCACATATTAATATTGTCTGGAGTAGAACGAAGATCAAAATCCCCTTCATCTGAAAGTAAGTTAGAGAACAGAATTAGGTTAAAACTCTCACTACTACCTACAGAATGATGCGCAAGGAGCAAGTTGTAGGAGAGGTTAGAAGGACCAATATGGCGGTACTTGATCAAGATCCACAGAGAAGTAACATTATGTCATAGAATATAAATACCTGATAAGTACGAGAAGAAGAAGATAGCGTTAGAAACGTAATAAAGTAGTGGTCTCAGAGTGGGTCATGGAATTGAGAAATGTACCATGAGAATTATGTGCGTTTCATTTGCAGTTTTTAAGTTAATTTGAGTTTAGTAAACAATATTCCTGAATACACAGTGCAGTGATACAATTGTGCGTCTTTTGTGATAATAAAATCTGTGTAAACATAACATTCAGTGACATAATTAAGCCATTGGCAGGGAACTTTCCCTAACCTATATAGGTTACCTTTTCTGTTGCTTTTTCTTTCCGTGAAACAAAATCAGCATTAAATATGGCACAACAAAGCTCATCCAGCTTCTCTAATAGTAATGAGAGCTGTTTAAAGAGAATAAGAATAGATAATGAAATCGGTATACCCAGCTCTAGCCAGCCTTGATGAACAACATGTACAAGAATCAGCGGTACAGCCAGTGATGGAAAGTTCACAGATATGTAAGTAAACCTCCACCAATTTATATTCACAATATACACGACATGAATGCTATGATTAAAGAACCAAATTCCCTTAATTGTGGAGAATTTAGATACAAGACAGTGGAGAATAATGTAGTTAAGCTAAATATGGATCTAATAGAAGGATATAGAAAAGTAACTGCGTTCTTATAAATGCACAAGGCAGAATGTCACACGTATCAATTAAAATGTGATAGGGCTTTCAGAGTAGTTAGTTATAAGAGGAGTACATTACACCTGCAGCACAGAATTAATGATGCCTGAATTAAAACAGCTGGGATATGAACCATTACAAATGTTACCAGTCAGACACCCAGTCACAAAATTAGCCATACCACTGTTTTTTCTGGACCTAAAACCAAATTAAAAAAATCCAGAAATCTATAACCTAACCCGGCTTTACAATGCTGTTATTAAAGTAGAGCCACCCAAACCGAAGCGAGAAATTATACAATGCCATAGAAGTCAACAATATGGGCAATCAAACAGCAAGATGCGTAAAATGTGAAGGACTTCATCTCAAGGAAAATTGCAACAAACCCAAGGACACGCTGCCGATATGCACAAACTGCAAAGGATGTCATCCAGCCAAGTACAGGGGTTGTCCCGAATACCAAAGAATCCAGAGAAGATCTCCTAAATTCCAGTCAGGAAGCATCCATTAATCGCTGCCACATCTCACTCAGAACGCAACAACAGTAAGAGCACAAAGTGCAGGAGGACCAGCTCTACCCAACTATACGGATCAGCTCCACCCAACTACACGTATCAGCTCTACCCAACTACACGGATCAGCTCCACCCAACTACACGGATCAGCTCCACCCAACTACACGGATCAGCTCTACCCAACTACACGGATCAGCTCCACCCAACTACACGGATCAGCTCCACCCAACTACACGGATCAGCTCCACCCAACTACACGGATCAGCTCTACCCAACTACACGGATCAGCTCCACCCAACTACACGGATCAGCTCCACCCAACTACACGGATCAGCTCTACCCAACTACACGGATCAGCTCTACCCAACTACACGGATCAGCTCCACCCAACTACACGGATCAGCTCCACCCAACTACACGGATCAGCTCTACCCAACTACACGGATCAGCTCTACCCAACTACACGGATCAGCTCCACCCAACTACACGGATCAGCTCCACCCAACTACACGGATCAGCTCTACCCAACTACACGGATCAGCTCCACCCAACTACACGGATCAGCTCCACCCAACTACATGGATCAGCTCCACCCAACTACATGGATCAGCTCTACCCAACTACACGGAGCAGCTCTACCCAACTACACGGATCAGCTCCACCCAACTACACGGATCAGCTCTACCCAACTACACGGACGCTACCAATCGACCTACTTATGCTTATGTTGCAGGTAACTCCAGAAACAAACAAGATAACACTGTAACACAATAAATAGCACAGTAATGACGGATATTATAATCAAAAAGATTGATATGCTTTTATCACTACTTCAAACTACCATTAACACATTAAATATCCTGATTCCAGAAATACTGCACAATGAATAATACAGCACATAGAGTATTCAAAATTAGCACATGAAATTTTCAAAGTCTAAATAATAAATATCACGAGTTGAACTATTTTCTAAAAAAATACAATATAGACTTATTGATGGTGACAGAAACAAAACTCACTCCATCTTTAAATTTTTTCATACCTGATTATAAAATATATAGGGCAGATCATCCTTCTCACAGCAATAATCATCAGAGCTAATATTAGCCACAATCAGCTCCCTCCTATCTCAGAAAATGAAGTGCAAGTTGCAAGAGTAGAAGTGTAAACTACCAACTATGAGCTCTCTATTCAGCTCCTGAGCAACATGTAACTCCTAGCATAATATGGGGAGTAATGGATGAAATGGGGGATAAATTCATATTAGGAGGAGATTACAACAGTAGGCATCCAAGGTGGGGATCTAATGTAATTAATCCACGAGGAAGAATGCTGTATGAACAAATACATAAATTTAGACTACAAATAGAACATCCACTAGAACCTACGCACTTTCCAGATACAGGAAATAGACCTGATGTTCTTCATTTTTTGTTGGAAAACAATTTTCTCACTTATGCAGCTTCCCAAGAGTTATTCATGATTTAAGCTCCGACCACTATCCTGTTGCACTTGAAATATCTGCAACTGTCCCAAAGAACACAAAGAAATACTCCCTCATAAACCATCCATTTAACAAGTCATATCTGAATAGCACTACAATTACAAAAATCCCTTTGAAAACCAAGAGAGATGTTGATATAGCAGTCAGTACAATAACCAAAAATATCCAGACAGCAGCTAATCTTGCATCCTCCATGTATTCAGATAAATACTTGAGAAACAGAAGAGTTATTTTTCCACCTCACATATTACAACTTCAATATGTGAGAAATTCAGCTAGGAAACTATGGGAAAGAACTAAGTACCCTCCACATAAGATAAATTATAACAATGCCACCAGTGAGTTAAAACTGGCATTAAAAGAACTCAACAGAGGAACCACAGTAAAACATTTACAGTCTTTAGAAGCCAAAGATGGCAGCCTTTGGAGAAAAACAAAAATTTTGACCAAGGTCGTTGACAAAATCCCTCCACTTAGAGTTGGTAATCATGGCTTACAACCTCACAAGCAAAGGTAAACAAATTTTCTGAAATTCTACAGCATCAGTTTAAACCCAACATGTCAGAAGACCCTACCATGAATGAGAAAGTATATAACACCCTAGTGCAGCCACTACAACTGTCACCAATGTGTAAACTATTTACTCCAGGAATAATACAAAATACCGTTAATAGATTACCATCTAATAAAGCTCCTGGATTTGACCATATTGTGCGACCCTTGCTTAAAAATTTACCACGCAAAACCATAGTGTCGCTGACACAAATCTACAATGCAAAGCTACGTTTAACATACTTCCCAACAGCATGGAAGCATGCCAATATTATAATGATACAGAAGCCCAACAAAATTCGCAATGATCCATCAAGCTACAGGCCAATTTGCCTTCTACCACTGTTCTCCAGAATATTTGAGCGCTTGTTACTGCCCAGACTTTTGACACTTCTTGGGCCATTACTGCCCATTACACAATTTGGATTTAGAAAACTTCACTCCTGCCCACAACAACTTCACAGAATTATCGATGAAATAATGGACACCTATGAAAACAAGCAGATGTGTTTAGGCGTATTTTTAGACACTGAGAAGGCGTTTGATAAAGTATGGCATGATGGTCCTTTATCAAAAATTAAGTATCATCTCTCGGATACATATTACCGAATAATTCAATCATATCTCTATAAACGCACTTATTCTGTAGTTTACGAAGATGTACAGTCCCACGTCAGACCTATTAATGCAGGAGTTCCTCAGGGAAGCATCTTGGGACCCTTTCTATATATAGTCTATACACATGATTTGCCCAAATCTGATGATCTACGTATTGCCCAATTTGCAGCAGATGATATAGCTATTATGTGCAGAGGAGACACTGGTGAAGAAGTTACAGCACATGTACAAGACTACCTATATAAAATAGAATCATGGAATAAACAATGGAAAACTGTAATAAATCCATGAAAATCGTATGTCGTCACCTTCACCTATCTCAGAAAAGAACACACTTATCGTTTATTCGTAAACAACACTGCAAACGAAGTAAGATACCTTGGTCTTATCCTTGACACACGTTTAACATGGAAGAAACACATTGGTCACATTCTACAAAAACTAAGAGACACACTTCGACAGTTAAAACCGTTGCTGCATCAAAACTCAACCTTTTCCATTTCTAACGAGAAACTCATATACAATATGATTATGAAACCAATTTGGCAATATGCATGCTGCTTATGGGGTTCTGCCTCTAATTCCCAAATTAAGCGTATCCAGACATTGCAGAACCGGGAGTTACGGATAATCACCAGCGCACCCTAGTGCATAAGAAATGAAAATCTCCACTTAGATCTAAATTTACCTAAAGTAACCACAGTTATCCACTCTTCCTATAGAAATCTGTATACAACGTTAGCAAATCACCCGAACGTCTTGATGAAACAAATATCACAAAACATGCCACAGCGCCCGCCGTCTCAAGAGGAAAAGACACACAGATCTATTGATTGATTGAGGAACATCAATGGATGTAACCCTCAGAACACGCTTCATGATAATACCAGATTAACCTATGTAGTACTATGTACAAAAATTATGCATTAATAAAAAAATAGTAATAAAGTATTAGCGAAAATAGTTAAAGAGAATGAGAAAAGAGGAAATAAGGATATAGGAGTATTATGAGAGAAACAACAGAAAATGGAATAGAAAAGTAGAAACGCAGAAAGAGGAGTTGGAAGGTGGAAAGTGGTTCTTATACTGTAGAAACATGCACTTAAACGAAGTAACACTTACCTTGCTCAAGTGGAGAGTGAGTGTTCCCTCAGACCGCCTTCTCCTCTTTTATACTTATGATAATGTTTTATAGTTTTATAATCAGCATTTAATTACATGATATAAAACTTTTATGTTTCCTTTACAGGTCACGTGGGAAACACATGCACTTTATGTTTCACAACTTTCTTCGCGTTTTTAGTTACTTTCGCTCCCACAAAAACAATAACAAGAACAACACAACGACGACGACGAAACGTGATGCGGTTCTTCCTATACATATGTAGTTATAGGTAATTAGAGATAAATATTTATTGCTCTTTATCAAAAGATAAACAAATGAAATATTAGTACTCTTTATATTGTCCGCTATTAAGTTTATTGATAAAAATGTATTTTATTGAGCACTAAATTCAGTTTTATTGCACAGTACACGTGTAATATATTTGTCAAGTACAGAAGTAATAAAAAAAAAGGTATACATGTTTTCACAGAGGGTACTTGCGCATTAATTCAACACTTAGGTTTCATTCCCTGTGGAATATATAGTCGGGTATTTTGTCAATAGATGTCAGTACAGGTACATATACGAGGGTGGGTCAATAACTAATGCCTCCTACTTTTTTTCCTTAAATAAGTTAGTTATGTGAAAAATTTGAATTTGGCGCAAATTCTCAAACCTTCTTCTGCAATCCCCTGCAGTAGTAACTTCCTAAGTCAACAGGTGGCAGCACTGCATCCTCTTGCAAAATGGCTGACATCGACATACGTATTAGACAGCGTTCTGTGATTGAATTTTTGGCTGCGGAAGGTGAAACGCCAATTCGCATTCACAAAAGGCTAAAAAATGTGTATGAGATGTAACGGTGGATGTCAGCACCGTTAGACGATGGGTTCGTCGCTGTAACGAAGCTGCAGGGCAAACACCATTGGCAGATGAAACGCGAAGCGGCAGGCCGGTGACTGCAGTGACTGCATGCAACATTCAGCAAGTCGATGAGATCATTCGTGGTGATCGCCGGATAACAACACGTGAATTGTCGCACTACCTCCCTCAGTAAAAGCAGTGTGATGACGATTATTCAACAACTGGGTTACTCAAAAGTTTGTTCACGTTGGGTACCAAGAATGTTAACCGCCCAAAACAAGGAAACAAGGAAAACAATAGCCTCCGAACACTTGCAGCGCTTCAATTTGGAGGGAGAGGAGTTTCTAGAAAAAATTGTTACTGGAGACGAAAGGTGGGTTCATTTTTTGAACCTGAATCAAAGCGGCACTCAAAAATTCAATCACAGAACGCTGTCTAATACGAATGCCGATGTCAGCCATTTTGCAAGAGGATGCAGTGCTGCCACCTGTTGACTTAGGAAGTTACTACTGCAGGGGATTGCAGAAGAAGGTTTGAGGATTTGCGCCAAATTCAAATTTTTCACACAACTAACTTATTTAAGGGGAAAAAATAGGAGGCATTAGTTATTGACTCACCCTCGTACATATGACGTGAATGTGTGACACTTGCCCTCAGTGACAGTTGCGCTAGTCACAGTAAATCATGTCTTGTTGATACCGGATTGTTGGCAACTTCTAGACAGCCCTAAGAAATGACCAAACTGGTAAATAAGTTTTTAAAGCCAATTTTGGCCTTAATTTATTTTCTTCTATGATCAAAAGAAAATACCCAGATCTCCTGGATCGCGCTTTCTGTCATAAAACGTGGGCATGGTTGGAGCTATTAGCTTGATGGTCTCCGCTGCTGTATGACCGTGGCGTGGCGCGTGGCAGTAACCCATGTTTATTATTACTCTATGCAACATGCAAAGCTTGTGTTAATGTCTCTGGCTGTCTAATTTTGGTGCAATCGTTCAATTTAGAACTATTGTGCATTTATTGGACATTTATCATTATAAACACTTTATGTGGAGTGTCGCTAAGTGATGGTCATGGTAAGTGTAGGTCGTTTGTACGTGTTTCGCGTACACGGCCAGGTACAAACGACCTACACTTACCAAGAAATCTATTGTTACAAGGTCATTGGTAAGTACGATTCATGTATTAAATACATAAATGTAAAGTGATCTCAGTTAAATCATGACATAACCTGAATTGTAATGTATCTGCATTACTTATTTTCAACATAGAACTGTGTTGGTATGGACTTGACTAATATTACTGTAGTTCGAATCTACTCTGCTTAGAAATAGTAATCTGATAGTTCATGAACTATGAGTCAGCAACTAAAGTCCATTCGGAAACCTATTTAGGCTTCTTAGTTGTTAGAAGAGAGGAATTGAAAGTCTTTTGTTTCCCATTTTAATACTAATTTCACTTTTGCATTCTCTGAATTTCAGAACTGTGCATCATATTACAAAATGAACTACTGCAGTGCTCGACATCTCGTGAAGTGCATCTTCAGGACTGTGCATCATATTACAAAATGAACTACTGCAGTGCTCGACATCTCCAGAAGTGCATCTTCAGTACTGTGCATCATATTACAAAATGAACTACTGCAGTGCTCGACATCTCCAGAAGTGCATCTTCAGAACTGTGCATCATATTACAAAATGAACTACTGCAGTGCTCGACATCTCCAGAAGTGCATCTTCAGAACTGTGCATCATATTACAAAATGAACTACTGCAGTGCTCAACATCTCCAGAAGTGCATCTTCAGGACTGTGCATCATATTACAAAATGAACTACTGCAGTGCTCGACATCTCCAGAAGTGCATCTTCAGAACTGTGCATCATATTATAAAATGAACTACTGCAGTGCTCGACATCTCCAGACGTGCATCTTCAGAACTGTGCATCATATTACAAAATGAACTACTGCAGTGCTCAACATCTCCAGAAGTGCATCTTCAGAACTGTGCATCATATTATAAAATGAACTACTGCAGTGCTCAACATCTCCAGAAGTGCATCTTCAGAACTGTGTATCATATTACAAAATGAACTACTGCAGTGCTCGACATCTCCAGAAGTGCATCTTCAGAACTGTGCATCATATTACAAAATGAACTACTGCAGTGCTCGACATCTCCAGAAGTGCATCTTCAGGACTGTGCATCATATTACAAAATGGACTACTGCAGTGCTCGACATCTCCAGAAGTGCATCTTCAGAACTGTGCATCATATTACAAAATGAACTACTGCAGTGCTCAACATCTCCAGAAGTGCATCTTCAGGACTGTGCATCATATTACAAAATGGACTACTGCAGTGCTCAACATCTCCAGAAGTGCATCTTCAGGACTGTGCATCATATTACAAAATGAACTACTGCAGTGCTCAACATCTCCAGAAGTGCATCTTCAGGACTGTGCATCATATTACAAAATGGACTACTGCAGTGCTCAACATCTCCAGAAGTGCATCTTCAGGACTGTGCATCATATTACAAAATGAACTACTGCAGTGCTCAACATCTCCAGAAGTGCATCTTCAGGACTGTGCCTCATATTACAAAATGAACTACTGCAGTGCTCGACATCTCCAGAAGTGCATCTTCAGAACTGTGCATCATATTACAAAATGAACTACTGCAGTGCTCAACATCTCCAGAAGTGCATCTTCAGGACTGTGCATCATATTACAAAATGAACTACTGCAGTGCTCCACATCTCCAGAAGTGCATCTTCAGGACTGTGCATCATATTACTAAATGAACTACTGCAGTGCTCAACATCTCCAGAAGTGCATCTTCAGGACTGTGCATCATATTACAAAATGGACTACTGCAGTGCTCAACATCTCCAGAAGTGCATCTTCAGGACTGTGCATCATATTACAAAATGAAGTACTGCAGTGCTCGACATCTCCAGAAGTGCATCTTCAGGACTGTGCATCATATTACAAAATGAACTACTGCAGTGCTCAACATCTCCAGAAGTGCATCTTCAGAACTGTGTATCATATTATAAAATGGACTACTGCAGTGCTCGACATCTCCAGAAGTGCATCTTCAGGACTGTGCATCATATTACAAAATGGACTACTGCAGTGCTCAACATCTCCAGAAGTGCATCTTCAGGACTGTGCATCATATTACAAAATGAACTACTGCAGTGCTCGACATCTCAAGAAGTGCATCTTCAGGACTGTGCATCATATTACAAAATGAACTACTGCAGTGCTCGACATCTCCAGAAGTGCATCTTCAGAACTGTGCATCATATTACAAAATGAACTACTGCAGTGCTCGACATCTCCAGAAGTGCATCTTCAGAACTGTGCATCATATTACAAAATGAACTACTGCAGTGCTCGACATCTCCAGAAGTGCATCTTCAGGACTGTGCATCATATTACAAAATGAACTACTGCAGTGCTCGACATCTCCAGAAGTTCATCTTCAGAACTGTGCATCATATTACAAAATGAACTACTGCAGTGCTCAACATCTCCAGAAGTGCATCTTCAGAACTGTGCATCATATTACAAAATGAACTACTGCAGTGCTCAACATCTCCAGAAGTGCATCTTCAGAACTGTGCATCATATTACAAAATGAACTACTGCAGTGCTCAACATCTCCAGAAGTGCATCTTCAGGACTGTGCATCATATTACAAAATGAACTACTGCAGTGCTCAACATCTCCAGAAGTGCATCTTCAGAACTGTGCATCATATTACAAAATGAACTACTGCAGTGCTCGACGTCTCCAGAAGTGCATCTTCAGAACTGTGCATCATATTACAAAATGAACTACTGCAGTGCTCGACATCTCCAGAAGTGCATCTTCAGAACTGTGCATCATATTACAAAATGAACTATTGCAGTGCTCAACATCTCCAGAAGTGCATCTTCAGAACTGTGCATCATATTACAAAATGAACTACTGCAGTGCTCAACATCTCCAGAAGTGCATCTTCAGGACTGTGCATCATATTACAAAATGGACTACTGCAGTGCTCGACATCTCCAGAAGTGCATCTTCAGAACTGTGCATCATATTACAAAATGAACTACTGGAGTGCTCGACATCTCCAGAAGTGCATCTTCAGGACTGTGCATCATATTACAAAATGAACTACTGCAGTGCTCGACATCTCCAGAAGTGCATCTTCAGGACTGTGCATCATATTACAAAATGAACTACTGCAGTGCTCGACATCTCCAGAAGTGCATCTTCAGAACTGTGCATCATATTACAAAATGAACTACTGCAGTGCTCGACATCTCCAGAAGTGCATCTTCAGAACTGTGCATCATATTACAAAATGAACTACTGCAGTGCTCGACATCTCCAGAAGTGCATCTTCAGGACTGTGCATCATATTACAAAATGAACTACTGCAGTGCTCAACATCTCCAGAAGTGCATCTTCAGGACTGTGCATCATATTACAAAATGAACTACTGCAGTGCTCCACATCTCCAGAAGTGCATCTTCAGAACTGTGCATCATATTACAAAATGAACTACTGCAGTGCTCCACATCTCCAGAAGTGCATCTTCAGAACTGTGCATCATATTACAAAATGAACTACTGCAGTGCTCAACATCTCCAGAAGTGCATCTTCAGAACTGTGCATCATATTACAAAATGAACTACTGCAGTGCTCAACATCTCCAGAAGTGCATCTTCAGGACTGTGCATCATATTACAAAATGAACTACTGCAGTGCTCGACATCTCCAGAAGTGCATCTTCAGAACTGTGCATCATATTACAAAATGAACTACTGCAGTGCTCGACATCTCCAGAAGTGCATCTTCAGAACTGTGCATCATATTACAAAATGAACTATTGCAGTGCTCAACATCTCCAGAAGTGCATCTTCAGAACTGTGCATCATATTACAAAATGAACTACTGCAGTGCTCAACATCTCCAGAAGTGCATCTTCAGGACTGTGCATCATATTACAAAATGGACTACTGCAGTGCTCGACATCTCCAGAAGTGCATCTTCAGAACTGTGCATCATATTACAAAATGAACTACTGCAGTGCTCGACATCTCCAGAAGTGCATCTTCAGGACTGTGCATCATATTACAAAATGAACTATTGCAGTGGTCGACATCTCCAGAAGTGCATCTTCAGAACTGTGCATCATATTACAAAATGAACTACTGCAGTGCTCGACATCTCCAGAAGTGCATCTTCAGGACTGTGCATCATATTACAAAATGAACTACTGCAGTGCTCGACATCTCCAGAAGTTCATCTTCAGAACTGTGCATCATATTACAAAATGAACTACTGCAGTGCTCAACATCTCCAGAAGTGCATCTTCAGAACTGTGCATCATATTACAAAATGAACTACTGCAGTGCTCAACATCTCCAGAAGTGCATCTTCAGAACTGTGCATCATATTACAAAATGAACTACTGCAGTGCTCGACATCTCCAGAAGTGCATCTTCAGAACTGTGCATCATATTACAAAATGAACTACTGCAGTGCTCAACATTTCCAGAAGTGCATCTTCAGAACTGTGCATCATATTACAAAATGAACTACTGCAGTGCTCGACATCTCCAGAAGTGCATCTTCAGAACTGTGCATCAGATTACAAAATGAACTACTGCAGTGCTCGACATCTCCAGAAGTGCATCTTCAGAACTGTGCATCATATTACAAAATGAACTACTGCAGTGCTCGACGTCTCCAGATGTGCATCTTCAGAACTGTGCATCATATTACAAAATGAACTACTGCAGTGCTCAACATCTCCAGAAGTGCATCTTCAGAACTGTGCATCATATTACAAAATGAACTACTGCAGTGCTCGACATCTCCAGAAGTGCATCTTCAGGACTGTGCATCATATTACAAAATGAACTACTGCAGTGCTCGACATCTCCAGAAGTGCATCTTCAGGACTGTGCATCATATTACAAAATGAACTACTGCAGTGCTCGACATCTCCAGAAGTGCATCTTCAGGACTGTGCATCATATTACAAAATGAACTACTGCAGTGCTCAACATCTCCAGAAGTGCATCTTCAGAACTGTGCATCATATTACAAAATGGATTACTGCAGTGCTCGACATCTCCAGAAGTGCATCTTCAGAACTGTGCATCATATTACAAAATGGATTACTGCAGTGCTCGACATCTCCAGAAGTGCATCTTCAGAACTGTGCATCATATTACAAAATGGATTACTGCAGTGCTCGACATCTCCAGAAGTGCATCTTCAGAACTGTGCATCATATTACAAAATGGACTATTGCAGTGCTCAACATCTCCAGAAGTGCATCTTCAGAACTGTGCATCATATTACAAAATGAACTACTGCAGTGCTCGACATCTCCAGAAGTGCATCTTCAGAACTGTGCATCATATTACAAAATGAACTACTGCAGTGCTCGACATCTCCAGAAGTGCATCTTCAGAACTGTGCATCATATTACAAAATGGACTACTGCAGTGCTCGACATCTCCAGAAGTGCATCTTCAGAACTGTGCATCAGATTACAAAATGAACTACTGCAGTGCTAGACATCTCCAGAAGTGCATCTTCAGAACTGTGCATCATATTACAAAATGAACTACTGCAGTGCTCGACGTCTCCAGATGTGCATCTTCAGAACTGTGCATCATATTACAAAATGAACTACTGCAGTGCTCGACATCTCCAGAAGTGCATCTTCAGGACTGTGCATCATATTACAAAATGAACTACTGCAGTGCTCGACATCTCCAGAAGTGCATCGTCAGAACTGTGCATCATATTACAAAATGAACTACTGCAGTGCTCGACATCTCCAGAAGTGCATCTTCAGGACTGTGCATCATATTACAAAATGAACTACTGCAGTGCTCGACATCTCCAGAAGTGCATCTTCAGGACTGTGCATCATATTACAAAATGAACTACTGCAGTGTTCAACATCTCCAGAAGTGCATCTTCAGAACTGTGCATCATATTACAAAATGAACTACTGCAGTGCTCAACATCTCCAGAAGTGCATCTTCAGAACTGTGCATCATATTACAAAATGAACTACTGCAGTGCTCGACATCTCCAGAAGTGCATCTTCAGAACTGTGCATCATATTACAAAATGAACTACTGCAGTGCTAGACATCTCCAGAAGTGCATCTTCAGGACTGTGCATCATATTACAAAATGAACTACTGCAGTGCTCAACATCTCCAGAAGTGCATCTTCAGAACTGTGCATCATATTACAAAATGAACTACTGCAGTGCTCGACATCTCCAGAAGTGCATCTTCAGGACTGTGCATCATATTACAAAGTGAACTACTGCAGTGCTCGACATCTCCAGAAGTGCATCTTCAGGACTGTGCATCATATTACAAAGTGAACTACTGCAGTGCTCAACATCTCCAGAAGTGCATCTTCAGAACTGTGCATCATATTACAAAATGGATTACTGCAGTGCTCGACATCTCCAGAAGTGCATCTTCAGGACTGTGCATCATATTACAAAGTGAACTACTGCAGTGCTCGACATCTCCAGAAGTGCATCTTCAGGACTGTGCATCATATTACAAAGTGAACTACTGCAGTGCTCGACATCTCCAGAAGTGCATCTTCAGGACTGTGCATCATATTACAAAGTGAACTACTGCAGTGCTCAACATCTCCAGAAGTGCATCTTCAGAACTGTGCATCATATTACAAAATGGATTACTGCAGTGCTCGACATCTCCAGAAGTGCATCTTCAGAACTGTGCATCATATTACAAAATGAACTACTGCAGTGCTTGACATCTCCAGAAGTGCATCTTCAGGACTGTGCATCATATTACAAAATGAACTACTGCAGTGCTCGACATCTCCAGAAGTGCATCTTCAGGACTGTGCATCATATTACAAAATGAACTACTGCAGTGCTCGACATCTCCAGAAGTGCATCTTCAGAACTGTGCATCATATTACAAAATGAACTACTGCAGTGCTCGACATCTCCAGAAGTGCATCTTCAGTACTGTGCATCATATTACAAAATGAACTACTGCAGTGCTCGACATCTCCAGAAGTGCATCTTCAGGACTGTGCATCATATTACAAAATGAACTACTGCAGTGCTGGACATCTCCAGAAGTGCATCTTCAGGACTGTGCATCATATTACAAAATGAGCTACTGCAGTGTTCGACATCTCCAGAAGTGCATCTTCAGGACTGTGCATCATATTACAAAATGAACTACTGCAGTGTTCGACATCTCCAGAAGTGCATCTTCAGAACTGTGCATCATATTACAAAATGAACTACTGCAGTGCTAGACATCTCCTGAAGTGCATCTTCAGGACTGTGCATCATATTACAAAATGAACTACTGCAATGCTAGACATCTCCAGAAGTGCATCTTCAGGACTGTGCATCATATTACAAAATGAACTACTGCAGTGCTCGACATCTCCAGAAGTGCATCTTCAGGACTGTGCATCATATTACAAAATGAACTACTGCAGTGCTCGACATCTCCAGAAGTGCATCTTCAGGACTGTGCATCATATTACAAAATGAACTACTGCAGTGCTCGACGTCTCCAGAAGTGCATCTTCAGGACTGTGCATCATATTACAAAATGAACTACTGCAGTGCTCGACATCTCCAGAAGTGCATCTTCAGGACTGTGCATCATATTACAAAATGAACTACTGCAGTGCTAGACATCTCCTGAAGTGCATCTTCAGGACTGTGCATCATATTACAAAATGAACTACTGCAGTGCTCGACATCTCCAGAAGTGCATCTTCAGGACTGTGCATCATATTACAAAATGAACTACTGCAGTGCTAGACATCTCCAGAAGTGCATCTTCAGGACTGTGCATCATATTACAAAATGAACTACTGCAGTGCTAGACATCTCCAGAAGTGCATCTTCAGGACTGTGCATCATATTACAAAATGAACTACTGCAGTGCTCGACGTCTCCAGAAGTGCATCTTCAGGACTGTGCATCATATTATAAAATGAACTACTGCAGTGCTCAACATCTCCAGAAGTGCATCTTCAGGTCTGTGCATCATATTACAAAATGAACTACTGCAGTGCTCGACATCTCCAGAAGTGCATCTT
Organism: Tenodera sinensis; assembly: GCA_030765045.1. Taxonomy (NCBI): domain Eukaryota; kingdom Metazoa; phylum Arthropoda; class Insecta; order Mantodea; family Mantidae; genus Tenodera; species Tenodera sinensis. Next base: position 4,500,697 of record CM060963.1, read on the forward strand.
CAGGACTGTGGCACACATTTCCTTCATTTATCATTTGATGAAGTAAGTTATATGTAATACATTTTCTAGTTTGCTGCAATAACCCAATGGCAGACTCATTGCTGCATCTTTAGTAAATGATCTTTTCTCTAATTTTGCCACTGTGAGAGATTAGTGCACACAATCTGAAAGTGCGAAAGAGATAAGGTACAATTTTAATGGTTTTAATCTTAGTATGCATGGACATGAGATTTGAACTCATTTCATAACAAAATTTGAACATACTGTTAATGGTCACGAAACATCGTTAATGAATCTTCCAGGAAGACTTTATACGTTTAATTATAGCAGCCATCACATTAAAAGAACCATGAGCCGTACATATAAAACAGCTGACTACACGTTCCCTGCGCAGTCTGCCATATTACTTTGTTACTGACGCTCATTTGGCTATTTTCAAGTTGTTGGATGAAAAAATTAGATGCAACTCAATCACATTGTATACAAACAGATTGGATACACTAAAAATCTGATGTGTTGCACTCACATGACTTTCTCTACTCTTGTACTAACCATTCTTACAAACTCTTATTCCTATATCTTCTTCGTGTTAGTTGAGATAAACATTTGTATAAATTATCTTATTGCTTATTTCCTTGTAGGTACTAGGGGAATGCTAGAATACAGTAGGCTTTGTGCGATAGTCAAATGTTTTAAAGCTTTGAGATTCTGTTGTCTTTGCACACTTAACATATAAAAAAATGAACAGCGATGATCCATTTCACGAAAGTTCTAAGTTTTCCGAAACTCACACACATAACAAGGAATATCTCCGAAATGGTTCACCCTACAAGAAAATTTATTTAGACATAAATTGTGTATTTCAGCAAGATCTACATTTTTTGTAGAGTATGATTTGGTCTATGTCTAACGGTTTATCAGTTATGCAAAAGTCGTCCAGAGTAAATACGACTACAGGTGCTATAACCAGAAGATTCAGGATATACATTTCATTTGTCATACAAATATGTCAAACATATGACATTTTAATCAAAATCGTTAGAGCCATTTTCAAGAACATCAAAGTTTTCGAAAAAGTTTCCATGTAAAGGGTAGTTTAGGGTGGGGCTATTTGCTTCAAAATCTTCGTGTCGCATCCTTGGATGACAGTAAACTTAAATACCAACTTTGGTTTTTAACCGACTTTTAACGCCAGTTTTAAGCAATACCAAAAAAATTACTCATGGAGAGTTGGTTTCCGAAACCAAGCAAGTGGAATGTGGGTTTACAACATGTAGCACAATTCCACAACAATATACCGTGGTGAAAGAAGCGTTCAATTTACAGAAGTATGGTGTTGACTTTCAGCTACTGGCATGTTATGTTGGAACTGCAACACAGAGATCGAAATAATCAAGGTTTTCAGGTACTGACGACATGAGCAGGTGACTGCTTACAAATTTATGCCAATTAATGTAATTCATTAAAACTTTGGTGCAGAGAAAGTGTAAATAACGTTGAATTTTATCGAGGCCGAGAAGCTGTAGGAAGATTGAACACATTGATTTTGTGTTGTTACAGAATTAACTATATTGGATCCTCAATTTAATTTACTTTGAATTTTCTGAGCAAAAGTATGTCGGAAAGGTAAAACAAAACGTGGTTAAGGGCTGCTCTGAAGATGGCTCGGTTCCAATATCCAACTTGCAGCTTGTGTTTCTGTTTGATTTGGTGAGCTAGTTTCCAGATTGTTACAATCATTGCAATATACCGGTATTCCTGAAAGATGCTACTTGCAATGCTGCTAGTGAAACAAAGGGGAAAGGGTGTCAGAGGAATCTTCGGGTTTGGACTGTGACCGACGACTGTTACCTTCGCCGAACTCCGTTTCGAATCGATTCGTATCTATCGATCCGAAATTAGCTATGGGGAAACGGACGTCCTCTTTAGAGGACATGGAGCAAGAAGAGCCTGCCCATACTGCAAAAAAGAGTCAGGTTAAAGGTTCAGACAAATGTATTCGCCCAACACATAAGATAAAGCCTAAATTGAATCGACCACCGCCTACTTCAAGGTAATGGAGAGTTACCTTAGCGTACTTATCCCATTCAAATATTAGCATGGCTATCCTGCGTGGAATTAGAACACAACAACAACAGTTTGGGCTTTTGATCAATAAAAACGAACCTTTGGTCACATGTGTGCAAGAGACGCTTTCCAAACAAGACAATCTGTCGCCGAATGGATTCTACTGCTGACCATTTGTAGCGTATTATTGCCTCTGTCCCATGACTCCTTGACAGCACCGTTTCTGTTGGTGGAAAACTTCAGTGCCCATCATCCACTTTGGGGTTTACGTCGCGCTTGTGCGAGAGGGAAGCTTGTCGCTCATCTCATGGATAATTACAATATAGCTGTACTCGAGCCTGCATTTCTTCAATAGTTTCTCACACCTTGATCTTGGATTTTGTTCACCACAGTTGGCTGTTTCCTTACAATGGAATGTAATCTCTGAGTGACCACTTTTCATGCCTTATTAAGTCGGTTCGGCTGGCTCAGTTGGTTAGACGCAGGCCTACTGATCCCAAGGTCGTGGGTTCAAATCCGGTCTAGACCGATGGTTTTTAAGGGTGCTTAAAACTGGCACCTTTACACCCAGTTGGCTGTATTTACTTAGGAGTACACTCAGTGAATGGTTTGGCGCAGCATCTTGCCGAGAGGGTGTTGAGCAATCTATTCCGCTGTCAACTTCCTATCTCAGATTTCCTGTCCCTTGGTGGGCGGATGAATGTTGGAATGCCATTCGTGCTTGAAGGCAGCACGCTAGTACTTCTCAACGTCACCTTACATTGGCTAACCTAATCCAATACAACAAAATGTGCGCCAGGTCCAGACAAGTCATTAAGGATAGCAAAAAGTAGTCGTAGCCGGTAAATTGTTCCGTATGCCAACTGCAGCCCTTGAAACAGCTACAGGAGCTGCTGTTGATCTATTTGATGTGGCCAACACCTTCGGCTGTGCTTTCGTTCGAGAGTCTATCACGGATAACTTTTCTCCTGAGCTTCCAATTAAGACTGAGGTGGTACCTAAAAGTTTCGCGTTTCGTCTTAGAAACGTAGAAGATTAGAATCGCCTTTTCATCACGGTGGGGGTAGATTTTTGTTAACGTCCTCCAACGTAGTGTCATCGGACGGTGAGTGGCTGAAATGGGTGACATCATGCTCAAGTGAGTCCGAGGTACATAGAGCTTTAAGTTACCCAACATTCGTCTTCTCAGGATAAGGCAAAACCTCGGAAAAAAAACCTTATCCGAATAACTTAGCCTAAGCGAGCGGCCTCTTGAACGTGAGGCAGGCACGTAACCATCACGCTACAGAGGCGCGCACGGCGGAGGTAGAACACGCTCTTTGACCTTGGCGACTATCAGCATCAGGAGCGGACGGTATTTTCGTACAAATGTTAACAGCAGCTCTCTCCTGAAGGAAAGGCATTCCTGCGCGAGGCTTATAATCGTGTCAGTATCGTTGCAGAAAAGTGGCGAGAGGCCAGCGTTGTACCCATTTTGAAAAATGGAAAGGATCGCCATCTTCCCTGCAGCTACGGTCCTACGAGGTTCCCTCACCAGTTTAGATTGCAAAGTGATGGAACGCATGATCAATGGAAGGTTGGTATGGTGGTTAGAAGCTCCTTATGTGCAAATCGACACAGATAATGAACGCATTTATGGAGAGCAGTCAAACCATTGACAGAAGGCTTATGATACGTGTTGGCGAACAGAGATTCTGCGTTCGCTGTACACCTGGAACATAGGCCCACCACTGTTTACTCAGAACTTTGAGGACCGTGTTTTCGGAGTAACGGTCGCATTTTCCAATCCTTTTGTCCAGGAAAACGGAGAACCTCAGGGTTGTGTACTAAGTGTCACGCTTTGTTATGACAATTAATTCCATCTGGAAATAAGTTTCACCTGAACCTTGTAATGTCTATTCGTAGACGATTTAGCCGTGTATTGCACTTTTCAGTTTGGAACGGCACCTCCAACAATGTTTAGACAATCTTCGACATTGGAGCTCAAAAGCAGCCTACGTTTCTCAACTGAGAACTCAATCTGCGTTAGTTCCTAGCGCCATAGGAGACGATTACCGCTTCACTCCAGATTTATTTCCATTCAAGAATAAGACGCGTTTTCTGTTGTTGATCTTGGATAGGAAGCCTAGGTGGTCATCACATATAGCACAGCTAAAAGTACAATGGGGCCGTCCCTGAATATCTTGTGGGTACTAAGCGGATAGGACGGTTTTGCTGCGAAGTTATTGCGCATTGTTCCAATCCAAACTAAACTATGGGTGTATCGTTTATCCTTCAGCAACACCATCTGTGCTGAGATTAGGCACAGTCCATAATATGGGCATACGCATTGCAATAAGAGCTCTTCGAACAAGCCCAATTGCGAGACTTTACACCGAATCGGCAAAACCTCCTCTGCAATATCGGCATGACGTCTTGTTAGGAAATTACTGTTGTGTGCTTGGGTTTGTGCCTAAGCAGCCAACATTCTCGTCCATTTTCAACACCATGCTAAGGAAACTATATAGGAAAAACACCTTTAGTCCTAAGCCAGCGGGTGTTCGTTTCCTGGAGCTTCCTAAGAAGCTCGCTATTGAAATGCCGAACATGTCTCCCCCTTGGTTGCGAGGCACGTCCCATGTTGATTTTGGGATGACCGTATACCACAAGTCCATGATGCCTATATCTAGTATTCGCACTTGTTTCTTAGAATTTTTGTTAAGCTACACAGACCGACGATTCATCTACAGCTATGGATCAAAGAGTACCAGCGGTGTTGGATGTGTTTATGTTTATGGAAACGAAGCACATATATTCGGTTTCCATAATTACACTCCCATTTATACTGAAGAGCTGTATGCAATACACCGAACCGTTTTATATGAGTGCGGTCATAAATTGGGTGACTGGCTAGTTGTGAGTGATTCTGTAAGTGCGCTTCAGATTCTTCAAGAGCTGTACAACTTGCATCGCACTGCGTATCCAGGGTGTCCTCCATGACTTACACGCTTCTGTCATACTCGTATGTGCATGGACTTCTGGTCCCGTAGGTTGGCCGGGGAATGAAACAGCGGATTTGGCAACAAGGCGGCAACCACACAACTCGACATTACCATCTCGTATTCAGAAGACTTTAGACTTGAAGTGCGGAGTTCGGTGTTGTCGTGCTGAAACGAAGAATGGTTTGTTCTCCGCGTTAATAGCCTTTGAAAAGTGAAATAACTTCAAATAAACTGGGTAATCCCTTCTCGAATATCTCGTCGCGAGGTTGGGCATTGGCCACTACAATTTTTCGCATAGTTGACATTTTAATCTGGGCCTGCTCCTCTTTGTCCGCCGGTGCTGCTAGAGTGCTTTTCTCTATCGTAGATTCGAAACTCTCTGCAGCTGCCTGTCAATCTTACAGAGGCCCTGGCGGACGATAATCAGGTGGTCTAAAGGGTATTGAAGCTTTCAGCAGAGTTAAAAATGAACATGAGAATTTAAAACTTTAGATATGAATTTTTATATTCGTTTGATATATTTTTAATTTGTTGTTATGCTAAGCTAAATAAATAAAATTCAAGTATTTAGAGCTGTCTTTCATTGAAAAAATATTGTATTTTTTTTTAGAAAAGGGAGCAAAATCCTTACTCGGAAAAAGCGGTCTTTCATAAACTCTTGAATGAACAGCGGTAGGCGTCCACGTATACAGGGAGCGTAGAATCCCTGCTCGCCAGCAAGTATCGTAAGCCTTCTCAAGATCAAGAAATATGCCAGCAGTTTGTTAGTTCTTCATAAATTCGTTCAGTATCTGTGTCGATATCGACACAAGATGGTCTACAGTTGAACGGCGTCTTCGAAAACGACACTGCATGTTAGTAACTTACGAGTTTCTAGCCACCATAAAAATTGCCCATTGATGATGCGTTCCATCAGTTAGAAAACGCAGCTGGTGAGGGAAATAGGACTGTAGCTATAGGACAGTTGAAGATCCTTTGCAGCTTTCAAAATGGGTTAAGCGGTGCTTTCCCGTCAGTTTTCCGGAACTATACTGTCAGCCCAAATACGATTATAGACCTCGAGCAGGAATGTCTTTCCTTCAGGAGAGAGTTGTAACATACGTTTGTACGTGAATACCGTCTGGTCCTGGTGCTGATAGTCGCCAAGATGAAGGAGGACATTCTCACTCCGCCATGGTGAAAAGTCGATTAAATATACGAGGAGCGTCTCAAAAAGTAAGTTGCACTATTTTTTTTTTAAATCCGCGCGGTAGGTGGGAAAAGTCTGAAAGTCCCAGGGAATATGGGTATGGGTGTAGTACCAATACTGTAAAATTCCTAGGCACCTAAGTCTATTACTTGGACATTAAAACGGCAGTAACAATGGAGACTCCAGTCGTTCCTACCGCCGATTGCAAAGTTCGCGCTGTAATCCGCTACTGAAATTCATCGCGAGTTGTGCAGTTTTTATGGAAAAGACGTTTTGTCAAGACAAATGGTTTCTCGTTGGCGCCAATCGTTCATTGAAGGGAGAACGACATTACACGATGAACAACGAAGTGGCCGATCTTCCACTTCCCGCGCTCCGGATATTGTTGAGGAGGTTCGAGCAGTCGTGAACACCGATCGGCGCCTTACCCTTGATGTAGTTTTGTTTGATCTATCTCCTTATACTGAAATAAGCCGTGCATCACTTCACAGGATCTGTGTCTATCGAAAGTGTGTGCTAGATGGGTTCCTCGCGTGCATTCAGAACAACACAAGAATAAGAGAGTTGACTCCGCATTGCAATTTTTGCAATTTTTTTGAGGATGAGGGAGATGGTTTATTCGACAGAATAGTGACCGGGACGAAACATGGATTCCTCACTGGACACCCTAATCCAAAAGACAGAAACGAAAGGATGAGGCAACACCCAAAAATGCAAGGTCATGGCAACGATATTCTGGGATTCGAAGGGAGTACTGTTAATCGATTTCCTGCCCCGTGGGACTACGATGACAGCTACTCGCTATTGTGAGGTGCTGAGAAAACTCAGAAGAGCCATACAAAACAAAAGGAGGGGAAAGTTGAGCACAACAGTTTTTCTGTTCCACGATAACGCTCGCCCGCACGCTGCTCGTGAAACTCAAGCCCTGTTTGAGCAGTTTCGATAGGATGTTTTCGATCATCCACCTTATTTACCTGACCTTGATTAACATCTTTTTCCGGAGCTGCAGCAACATGTTGGGGGAAGGCGCTTCGTAAATGACGAGCAACTGCCAGGAAGGTCACAACAGCTGATAGTGTAATTAAAACAGTAATTTTACTGTAATATTGTTCCAAAAAATTATTCGAAAATTTTCAGAAAAATTAACTATGAATTCGGAAATTTTAAAAAGGTTTCAAATTGAAAATTTTGAAAAAAAAATTGAATATAAATATTTGAGATTAAAAAATTAATAATAAATTAT